>JAZHYW010017486.1:0-209141 GCA_037355805.1 Ixodes ricinus | reverse complement strand
CAATCGATAAAATATAAACAAATTTATAATTTTTTTATTCATTATTTTTAATGTAGGCATAAAAGTCGCGCAACACCGTCCATAAGTCGAACCTCGTTATGGACTTACCTTGCTTGAATCTTACTAGAGGTTCCGAGGTTCGCCGACTTAGTCGAAACTCCCAATTTGACGTGAAACACCGAGATTCGACAGCAGTTCGCGACATCGCTCGTCATGTGGACTCCCCAACTGGATTCGCGGCGACGTTGTGCTGGGCAGAGAAAACTCCTTGAGTTTTCTCTGCAGAGAAAACCATGGCCGAGATGCGTCGGGCCCCACAGCGCGCTTGCCGGTTTGCGTATTCGGAAAATCTTGTGGAGTAAGTGAGCAGGCTGATGTCGGCGCTCTAAATGGCCCGTTTTCATAAACTTCCCACGCCCTGTTTCAGCCCGGTTTAAGGCCTTCAGGGCTCCACTAACGATGACGTAGTGCGGAGGCCTTGTCTTCTTGGTGGTATTGGCCGCAGTCGACTGCCCCGTTGTGCCGGCGCTTGCGCGCGACCATTCGACCAGAAGAACGTGTATGCCAAATTGCTAGACCTGGGAAAGTGTATACGTATACTGCGGGTACGATGAACGCGAATTTTAATTGCGGCGCAGCCAGTCGATGCTCGTGAGATGATGATGACCATAGCTCGATCGTAACTGTCCCAAACGCATGTGGACCAACTTGCAGCTTTGGCAGGTGCTTCGCTCGTTGCAACTATCGTCACGGAGAAAGGCAATTTTGACTTTTTCCGTATGCTGCTTCATACAATCAGCCAACGCCTTCGTCATGGTGATGGTGTTTTTGATGTACGCATGAAGGAGCTAAAAGAAGCAAATTGTCTATATCACTTCTCTCGGGTCTTAAAGATCAAATTCTTGAGTTAGTTTTACAACTACCTTGAGCTTCTTGAGGCTTCCGCGGTCTAAACAAACATTCGCTGCAAAGAGGGAAAAACAATTGAATTCGAGAAGGAGTGCACGTTACTAATTCGTTATTTTCACTCCCGCCTTCTTTTTTTTTTAGTACATACCATATTTTGTTAGCCAACCTTTCTCACCAGGCCTGTTTCCCTCCAACGACATGGGCAAAGAAACTATTCACGAAAGCTAACTTGCAGCCGCAACCGCGGAGAAGGTCCTCCCGACGGTCGGCTATTACATTATCTCCTCCAAAGAGGGCGTCTGTTGCCTTTCAATATTACTTTCACGAAGTGAACAAGAAGTACCCGTCTCCCGTCTTTGTACAAGTGGGAACAAGTTTAAGGGTTCTTGCAAGCGAAGCAGGACTGATGGAAAGGGCCATCCCGTTGGTAGAAAGACGACAGTGTGGATTGTTCCAATTATACAGAATAGCCTCTGAACAACCTTCGTTTTATGTTTTTTGTTTTTTTTTTCTATTCTTTGGACGTGTTTCGAGATGCCAATTTGTCTGAGGAAGCTGTCTCCGTTAAAGTGGTCGCGGCTGGTCTCGTTCAATGGTTGACGTGTAGGACCGCTTTATTAAATCTAGACCCATCGTCCCTAATTAACGCCACAGATCTGCGCCACCTAAGGGCAAGCTGGTTGGAAAATACGAGTGCGAGAGGAAGGAACTCGGAGATGGGTTCACATTGAAGACATTTCTGTGGAATGAATTCAAACTTATGCAGCCTTTTCGAAGGTGATCCAAGAATAACACCTTGTGGCTGAGTAGCTTTGTCTTTTTCTGTGTTAGGAGACTGCGCAATAAAAGTGAGTGTAAGTTTCAAGTTAATGGAAGCATTGGTGCCGTGTCGTTCTCGCACTGAATAAAAGAAAGACACCTGTTTCAGGTTCTCTTGTGACTTACCAGATTTGCTTTCCACAACAGAGACACGAAACGTCCTAATTTGAAAGTAGAATTCACTAAATACCTGTACACAAATTTAAATTCTGAACGTGTCCGGTAGTGAAGCGTGATGCTCACTTGGTATGCATAGAGGTATATAAGAGGGTGGATTTCGGCTTGCAGATTTTATGAACAACTGATTTCTTTTATTGAGTTATAGTGTACAATAGTAATTATATAAATGATGTGCACTCTAAGAAATGCCTGCGCGTCTACTTCGCGAAACAGTCAAAGAGCCAATCTCTGCGATCTAGGAAATTAGCTCGGCGAATGATGAGGCGGAACATCTGTTTAGACGTCAAAAGTAAGTCTGCGCTGTGGCATTACGCAATGCAAGCATGACGGTTTGCATTGCGTAATACCACAGCACAGACTTCCTCTTTAGGTCTAAACGGATGTTCCGCCTCATTATTCGCTGAGCTGATTTCGTAGATCGCAAAGATTGGCTCTTTGAAGTGTTTTGCGGGCAAGTAGACGTGCAGGCATTTCATAGAGTGTAGTTATAGGAGGGAACTTTTATCTACTGAATATCAGCTGGATAGAGCCCATTTTATGCGTTAATAATTTAAGCTTGCGTGAATAATGTTTTGCTTGAAAACGCAATTAGAACAATATGTTTTAACACTCATAAAAATGTTCTGTTGAAGATTTACGATTGACCAATTATCCTAGTATTATTTCTAACGTAACTGTAATTCCAGATATAAAAAACCACAGTACGGTTAAACGTGATTTATTGTTAAACCAGGTGAGTAGGGTTTTGAGGCCTCAGCACAAAATAATGCTGTGCGGTCAAGGAGATTACGAACGTATTTCCTCAAAATTTTAGCCATATTTTACATATTTTTGGAGGTGAGCGACAAAATCAATGTTGATCAATTGTTGGAAGGTCTCGAGCAAAAAATTAGGGTGTTCATCGATTGCTACCTACCATCGAAGACTTTCAATTCAATAAGAAGCATAAACCGTGGATAATGCAACAAATTCGGAAAGAAATAAAACAAAAACTTATGGTTTATGAGAACTATCACAGAAATCCGTCTTGTATTTTTCTTCAAAAGCTGAAAGAAGTAACCACAGACCTGAAAACAAATTCGAAGGAAAGCAAACGTATTTTCCATGAGTCTTTAAACTAAAAATAATAAGCAATCCTAGAGTGTTTTGGAAATACCTCAAATCAAATAAAAAGAAGTATTCTTCTATTTCGGTTTTGTTAGCTAATGGTATTTTAGTTAATAGTGATACCGAAAAGCCGAGTGTTTCAACGGATACTTCAAGTCCGTGTTTGCATCTTGTGCTATCAGCAGTGATCTTTATGTGTCTGCCTAGAGGTTAGGATGGGTTATATGCCAGGGGTGGTGGTCGGAGTAGATGAAATTGTGGTCCTACTTTGAGATATTGATACTTCCAATAGCCCATGAACCAGATGGGCTTTCGCCATTAATTTTTCACAAATGTAAAGAAAAAAGTCTTTCGCTATATCGATGTTATTTTACCAAATAATTAAAACTGGTCTAGGTCCGAATGACCGGGAAATGGGCGAATGCAACTCCAATGTTTAACTATTCAAACCCCTCTGTTAAAAAAGATAGGGACGTGTCACTTATACATTTCTTCTCCCTGGTCCTAATTTAAAATGCCTCGTGTAATTCTCGCGACACTTTATCTTAATATCTAGCCATAATCTAAGTGTCATTGAAGGCGTCACTAACCTGTATCGCTTGTAAGCTTTTCGGGAATATATCATACAGCTTAATGTTACACTTCCTGAAAACTTGTGATTCTTTTATTCCTTCCCAGCAAGGCAATTCGTGCGTTACCCAACTGTAGTAATTGTCAGATTAAGAGTAAAGGGGAAGCTCGTCCCATCTCTTTCCCCTTTAGCCGAGCGAATGCTGGAGGGAAGGCGACCTCCTCTCCAGCGTTCGCTCTCCTAAAGGGGAGAGAGGTGGGAGGAGCTTTCACTTTACTTTTAACCTGTCACCGAAGTTAGTGGAATTTACCCAGTTTGTTACAAGTGCTTTAGACAACAAAATTGTGTCGATTGTGTATTTTCAACTTTCTTAAAGTGTTTAGTACCGTGCCGTATTTCTTTCTTTTTTTCTTACTAAAGAAGCTTGTATTACTGGGTAGTAACGGTAAGTTCACCAAGTGAATTACTGAGTCCGGTCCTAAACAAAGCATCCTGCTGAATATTTTAAGGTTCCATGGAGGACTGGAGTGATTATTGTTAAATGACTCGAAATATAATAAAGAACACGTATACTTTTAGATGTATTAAATTAGCGATTATGTATAAACAAAAAAAAATTATTCTTCAACGTTTAAAAATATACATTTCTCTGAGTTTATTTTTAGTCTTATTTGAAATAGGACAATCACTTGAAGAACACTGTAGCCATTGCCGTTGTAATGTATATTATGCGGGGGCATTTCCGAAGCACATCCCGCCGCGCAATTTTTTTTTTCAGCAGAATGAATTTGAAGTAGTGCTATTTGGGACACACCTCAAAGTTACCTCGCACGTAAGTTAGTGCGAATTAAAAACCAATCACTAATATTTGTGATAAGCGGCTACAGCCACCCCCATAAAAGTTGTATTGAAACAAAACAAAACCTAGGTTGGAACCTTACTGAAAAAATAACAAAGTGCCTATGATTGTTAGTTTTTTTAGTGTTTATATTATGGGAATACAAGTATCGGAAGATGTCCCTACACTGTGCCACCACATTATGTGTCATTAAGGTTGCATCATTAAAAATAAGTTGAAGAATTTTGCTATCATACAGACTCTTTTTCTTTTTTGTTCAAACTAGTCGTGATTGGATTCATTGGAATGTGTTGCCTAAAGAAGTTGTTTATGTTGCCAATGCCAATTGTTTTTAAAATGTATTTAACAACAATTTTTTATACTAAGTGTTCTTCTAAGCTTCACAAATTTGTTTAAAAAAGGCGTGGAAGCGACACTTATGCGGTTTGTGAAGGTGAGTTATACAGCCATGGGGACAAGGTAGAAGAGCCAATCGTACCAACCAGTCAGCTAATTAAGTAAAAATTTGTTAATTAACTTTTTAATTAGTGAAAAGGGACGTAAGGTTTCAATTTGAAACTTGCTGAGCGTCATCGAAAACTACTAAATCTGTAATTTTTACAATGACTTTGAGCGCGTGAGAAGCGCAGTAGTGCGCTAAAGTTACCACTCGTGCAGCAGGAGCAAGGCTACCGCGGTCCGATACGCTCTTGTGAAAATTTTCCTTCACTTATCATATCCCCAGCCTTGTGCATGTTTTAGAGGGGTACGTTTAGGGCACTAGTACGCTTCCCACGCGCTTAAAATATATATATATATATATATATATATATATATATATATATATATATATATATATATATATATATATATATATATATTATATATATATATATATATAAGATTGCTTCAGGGGTTTTCGATGAGACTTATTAAGTTTTTAATTGGAATGTTAGGTATCTTGTCACTAATTAAAACGTTAATTAACTAAATTTTACTCGTCGTATTTTCCGGGCTAATGTCCGCACCCGTTGTATAGTCCGAAAAGGAGATTTGGGGTAAAAAATAATAGATTTTGTTTAGATAGTCTCGCACCAGGTGCACAATGCGCACGCCGTGCATAGTCCGCACCTGGTGCTTAGTTGACATAAAAATCTTCTCATACATGGCACACCTTGACAGATGACTTCTTTCTTAGCTCACAAAGGATGATTGTATTATACATGAATCGTCATTAACATACTCTTTCATTCACAAAATTCGTCACGTCTCGTCATAATAATGAACGATCTTGAAAAACAACATTCCCGTATAGTCCGCACGCGTAGATAGTTTGCACAGTTTAAAGTTTCAATTTTTAAACCTGTATAGTTCTCGGACTATAGCCCGGTAAATACGGTAATCAGCCGACTGAGCGTTACAATGAATCCTCTATACTATGCCCCAATGGCCGTATAACTCATCTGCACAAACCGCACAGGTGTAACCAGTGGCGTCACGAGGGTCAGCGGCACCCGGGGCGGTAGCCCGCCGCGACCCCCCCCCCCCTCTGTCACTTGTCCCACCGCGACACACGACACCCCCCCCTCCTTCCCCCGTTCTTGCGTGGCCCGCTTCGACTCCCCCCCCCCCCACCCCACCCCCGCTCTCGTGGCCCGCCGCGACACCCCCTGAGCGCGGCACCCGGGGCGGTCCGCCCCCCCCCCCCCCTCGTGACGCTACTGGGTGTAACATCCACGGCTTTTTTAAACAAATCTGTTAAGTTTAAAACACATAACACCCTGTATAATGACAATTGTATTTCTTTTTTGTCACTCGTCGATGTGTATATGATTTTTTTTAAATTTTCACTCAGGTGCCTCGTTGCATAATGCTTAACGACAGATCAGGTATACCTCTCAATAAATAAAAAAAATCGTTGTTTACGCCAGCGATTGGGAGTGGGGCAACAGGTCCAGTGTTGAGAAATGTCTGCCTGATCATGCACCACCACACTGTTTACAAACAGGCACGCGTTTGCCCACAGCCGGTGTGCGCAGGGGACGCACGGAGAAACCAGATTCTGCACGAGGGAAGTGTCTGCGCATGCGCAGTTCCACCAGCAGCGCAACTGTTTAGTCAGTCACTAACAACTAACGGATTTAAGAAACAAAACAAAAAGACAATCATAGGGTGCAATTCATTACGTTTATGCTTTCTGCTTTTTGATTGTTTCGTTGTCGTTTTTAATTTAACGTTGGTGTTGACGGATAGCAAGTGTCCCAAGATACGTCTTCGGCACATCGGAACGGGAACAGGGGATGCACCAATCGAAAAGTAACGTCAAGAGCGCGTATGGGGAAAACGTGATGACAAGGAATCCTGGCGAGCTTCGTCATTAATTAAAATCGGAAGGAAAAAAAGTCATGAGCCATTCCCCTCTGTGAAGGTGGATGACCAGCGAAACTATTAAGCACACGACACAGAGCCGCCCCGAGGAGCCGGAGGAAACTACAACACGCGCGACGGGACCGCCACCCGGGGAGAGCGGAAAGAATAGAAACTAGGCACGCAAGTGCTTGGAACGACGACAGAGAGAGGGCGGTGCGAGCGTAGACATGGCCGACGCGGGTCGCACTGCGGCAAATCTTTGAGAAACCTTTATTTCCTACCTGAGAGTCTACTGATCTTGAAAATGGTGCACATTGATAACTAATCTACGGAAAATGCATATCCAAGTGATGAGACGTATAAGCTTTTGCATAGAATGAAGCGATTTTGCATCAGATTCGGGACCCGAGTTTTTGTTGACGCACAAAAAAAATCCACAGAAACACTACCCATAAGCAGCTTTACTTAAAAAAAATACACGTGGTTGCCTTTGGCGGATAGGCAGACGCACCAGACACGCAGGGAGCGGACGAACCTGCAGACAGTATATAGAATCTATAGTCTCAAAAGGTCCGCAGTCGGTTTGCACCCCGGACTTCTTCTTGCGCCACCATTCTGTCCTCCTAACGCGGAGGAATGTCTCAACTTTGCGAGTGTATGTACACAGGAGGCTGGATGCACGTGTGCTCCAGACACACACATTCCTTTTCAGAACGACGCGAAGCACGTATATGTATAGGTACACGTGTGAGATCGAGTCTCTTTCTTTTCCTCGCGAGGGGGTGGGTTGCAAACACGGGAAACGCGTTATATAGCATCGACGCGCGTCTGGGCCTGCGGGCGATTTCGCGGTCTGTCCGGGGACCCCGAACACGTATATTGTCGGGTGATATTCACCCTTACGACGAGTGTTTCGCATCTGATGTGGCTTTCATTCTTCTGCCACGACTTGGGTCACGTATATATGTGCTGGCGGCGGTTTCCTCGCGGCGATACGAAACCCGGCCACACTCCGCCCAATTGACCGTGTGGTGCAAGATGGCCTGATTGTCGATCGGGCTAAATTGGCTACGCCTTTTTTATTTCTTTATATTTTTGACAGATTTTTTGTTTTTCCGTACTTTTATTTTTGCGATATTTTCACGGGTTCTCTTTGCATCCCATTTCTTTTTTATTATTCTGCGTTGAATTCTTGTTTACGTGGACGTCCGGGATTAGATTGCCTGATTCTGTATAGGGTTAAATTGCCTTCGAGTCCTTTGTTCGTTTCACCGCGTGTTTTCCGCGTATTTCTTTTTCCGCAGTTTTATTGGCGCCCTGTGTTTGTTTGTTTTCGTCGCATTTTTTCGCGTTTTTTTTCAGCATTCTATTTCTCTATCTGCGAGGAATTTCCATTTATATATACAGTCGATGTTGTTGGTCAAGCCGCCTGGAGGGAAAACGGGGGAAGATTCCTCGCAGCGCCACGTTATAAAGTTGCGTGTTTCTCTCAGAACGAAATTCAAAGTTCGACGAACCGCAAACCACATCCGTACTCTTTTTTGCCTTTAGAGAAAAATAGAAAGCGAAAGAACAACGAGAGAGAGAGAGAGAGAGAGAAGAGACGGAGAGAAAGAGGGAGTGCATCTCTCTTAGCGGGCCTGCGACGAAAGTGCCACGGTGGTGTGAAAGCCTCTTTCGAGACAACATCCTCGCGCGCGCTGTAGCATCGGCTTGACTTATTTTTTTTTAAAGTCTATTTAAAAAAAAAAGATGCATTCGATGATGAATGGGATGAATATTCAGTGACAGCTTAATAAACCCAGGGTGCGTCCAATCCTGCAGTCCTTTTAATATATCTCTCCGACGTCAATATGTTTGCGGCATCAGACGATAATAACATCGAAACACGTATTAAAGAAAGCAAGAAGCGTTTCGTGAGCTACCAGAAAGCATGACGTAATTTTTGATTCCGCGCGACTTTTGTTTAGCTTCGTGATTGGTTTTTTTGTCGTGCTTGTCGGCTAATGGCGACATCTGATTGGCTGCGGCGTGATAATGAGATGCCGAGGACGCGCCACGCACTGTATTTTTTTGTCGCAACTCTGTCAGGAATTAGATAAATACGGTGAGCAAGTTGACACATTGATACTTTAGACCCACGTTGTTGTAGAAAAGAAAACAAAAACGATCTCCAAACTCCGGTTTAAAAACATGCTTTACGTGTTAGGCTTGTCAAATTGTGAGGCTCTGGAAAAAACCAGCCCCCTGCGGTAAGTCCTTATTTCGAACTCTTTTTGTTCCCCATCCGCCCATTGAAAAGCGTGCGGGAATGGCCTCAGCACGCACCTCGTATCGCTCCGACGTAGTCTTCTTCCGCGGCATAAAGGCCGTCTGCATTCATCGCCGTCACCATGGCAACGAATGCCGAATTTTCGGAACCCCGTATGATAGCCAAAGTTTTCTAGTTTTGTAAGGAGCAGCCGCAGTTGACACGCTCCCCAGTGATACACTCGCCCTCCGAAAATGTCATTCGGCGTTCGTTTCCATGGTAACGGCGATGAACGCAGACAACATTTATGCTGCGGAAGAACACTGCGCCGCAGCGATACGAGGTGCGTGCTGAGGCGCTTCCGGATGTTTTTCAATGAGTGAAACGCGAATAAAAAGAATTCGAAATAAAGACTTAAAGGGGAAGTCTATTTTTTTCCAGCGCCTCATATTTCACGAGTCATACGCGAAAAGCGTGTTTGGTTGTTTTTGGCCAATCCGAGCCTTTTTTTTTTAAATTCGTAACGTGTGTCAAAAGTATCAATCTTCCATAATGTGTTCCCAAAATGCGTTTTTTTGTCGCATCAGAATGTACGAAGGAGCGCTCCGATTAAAGAGCGCCAATGAGAACACGCAGAAAAAAAAAAACGAGCAATGACGGGCGAGCCACAAGCGGGCGAACCGTCAGTGGTGGAGAAAGAATGCACTACATTAGTCATTAATTGAGAGGCTTCAATTAACGACGGCGCGCTCTTGGCTGTGTTTGGGCTCGATTATAATTATCTCGACTCGGTTACGCGAATGACGCAGATTCGATTACAAAAAGGCATTCGCGAGCCGGATTAGACCTCGACCGAACACGATTCGGCATTGAGACATTCGTAAATAAAGAAACTTAAAAAAAAGCCTGACTTTTTAATTTTTATGTTGAAACTCTGAGAATCTAGCGCATCTGTATATATATATATATATATATATATATATATATATATATATATATATATATATATATATATATATATATATATATATATATACAAAAAATTCCACTCTATTTTTGGTTACCTACGCCTCGTTGTCTGACCGCACAAATCCGCTATCGCCGGTGGTTTGCTAAGGAAAATTACACGAACGTACATTTGCTTATTTGGCATCCACGCTTTAAAGAAAGAAAGGTAAACCGACTTGGTGCTTGAGAAATCAAAATTTGTAAACAGCTGTCGCAGTGTTTCACCTTACAGGTAGCCCGTAAGGTGAAACACTGCGACAGCTGAGGTGAGAAGTCGAAGCCACTAAGATGCCATTTCGGAGCAGAAGGACTGGATGAATGGTAAAAATTGTGAGCGCGCAATATAGAGCCCACAAAGGCGTTTCGCAATAAACCGAGTAACACACCGGAAGAAAATTCCACAGCGTTTTGGAATCAGTGAAGGTGTATATTAAGTAAAGCATTTCGTGAACATGATGCACAGTTTTCTTGGACACAAACTACGACTGCCTCGTATCATTTCAAGAACACTTTGAAAATCGCGCGCCCAAGTTTGAAATCCAGGGAACGACGAAACTGCATGTGTATGAATGAACTGTTCCCTATGGTGGGTGTGGCTGCCTAAACGTCCCATGCAGTGTTTTTTGGATCAAACAAACGCCCCCTTGTGGTCACTGAAGCACAATTCCAGAAATCTCGCACTCACTTTTTAAGCGTGTAGCTTCACCTAATTTCCCGCCCGTGGTTTCGCTGGCTTAACACCCACATAGCTTTATTCGTATTTTCGTCCGAGAACCTTAATGTCTGATATATGATTAGCGAAAACGCTTTGTATTTATTGTTTTCATTAGCAGCAGTTTCATGTTTATGTTTCTACCTGCCGTGATAGCGTCATGTGACGACGTATTGTCACGTGACGTCACAGTTTATATCGACGTCATGAGATCATGTGACTCTGGGTGCCCCCAAACGTCATTAAGTCGCGTGGCGTCACTGTGCAACGTGATTGGATACAACAATGTCACGCCATACAGTGCCAGCTGACGCTACGTCACAGGTGACGTGCTAATGCACTTAATGCAAAGTTGCCGGCGAGCTGGACAAAATAAACGATCGTTTATTTTGTCCGGTTCGAATTCAACATTGCATTCATTGCATTAACATCGTAACCTTAGAATGCTGGCCATTCACCCTCGTTAGTGCTAGACTGGTTGCTGCTGATAAAACCTGTTTACTCAACTGACGTCTTAAGGTTGATTCACACACTTGCTGAGAGTCCCGACCGATGCGGCTGCCACGGCTTGCGACGTTAGTCATGTTACGGGTTCCTATGGTGACCGGATTTTAATCCGTTTACAACGGCCCCGCTACCACGGCAATCCGCAAGAGATTAACTTCTGCGAGCCGCTGCAGTCGCACTCAGTCCGACTCACGCGCATGTCTGTGTGAGCCAGCCTTAACTCGTGGTTGGCTCAGTCGGTAGAGCGTTCCACTAGAAATGGAGATGCTCCTCTTCCGATACCCGGACCCAGCGGAGTTTTTCAGCGCGCACCAGTCACTTAGCTGTGTTTGGAATGTTGTATTCGTCCTTTGTTCTCCCTGTTCCCCTTCTCCGGAGATTGTTATCGTTTAGGTGACGTCGGGCGCGGTGCGACGCCAGACTCATGCCAAGCGGGATCCGGCCAACTCGTCGAAAGCCAACTCGTCGACAGCCAACTCGTCGACGTCCAATTCGCAATAGAGCAATTCGTCGAAGGGCAACTTGTCGAAAGGGGCAATATGTCGAAGGGCGATTCGTCGAATAGGTTGAATGACGGTCCGAGGCAAAAGTTCGCGGTTCCTAGTTATCTTCTGACCTAAATCTTTATTTGTGTTTGGACTAGGGACAGCGCTCTTCTTGGGTTAGAAGACGGAAAGAAAAATTAGAAGAGGGTGAAGACAGGACAGTAGCTTGAGAAAAGTTGAGAATGGTAATTTGGATCGTCCTTTTTTTCCTTTACTACATTTTGCAGTGAGCCACCGCAGACTGTCGAAGCGAAGCGGCGTGACTGGTGGACCAGGTGGGTTAGAACTTATGTTATGATGCGCCGCAGACTGCCGCCGCGAAGCGGCGTGAACGGGTGGGCCAAGTCAGAGCCGTATATTAGGAGAGTTTGGACAATAGGCGGAGCAAAGGCGCTGCCGCCAGCGCCGAATATTCCCCCACGCTTAGAGCGCAAAATCCAAATTTGTGACACAGCGTCGACCAATCAGGAGACCTCCTACTCCATCTCACAACATGTTCATGCAGTGAAGACAAAGGGCACAGGCGCGTGAGCCTAGCTCAGCGAAACGCTTTTGTTTGTACGAAACCTCGTGCATGGGAGGCACTTCTCTCTAAAGCCACGCGCGCTGTGCCCACACTCTTGCCTGCACTGCTACAACAGCGTCCCGAGACTGGCTGAAAGAGCAGCAGTGGCAAAGGGGGTGGGGGTGCGCGAGCTGTCTTGGAGACGCGGGAGTCCCGCTCGGCACGCGCTCAAATTATACTTTGTTTCACTTTATCAGCGAGCAAAGCCAGCTAGCAGCGCGAGACCAGCGCTTTTTTGCATTTCTCCCCAGCTCGCGCGCTCGAGCAGAGTCCGGAACGCAACGGAGCTTCCGTGCTCGCGCTTCCAGCCTTGCCTTCGCTCGCACATAAGGTGAAACAGAAGTATAGTCGTGTCACAAATTTAGAGCACACGACCTCACCGCTAGCGAGCTGTTTCTGCGGCCTGTGGTATGGCCCCGAGAGGCTCGCCTATTCAAACCAATGTATGGCCAAACTCTCTCAATAAACGGCTCTGGGCCAAGTAGGTTAACATGCGCCCCAGTGATACTCGCGTGACGTAGTGATCGTGCCCCACTGCACCGTGAAAGCGGAGAAAGCTGCAAGTTCGACAAGAAAGAGCACACCCTAGGTTTACTACCGTGAGGCGATATTACGGATTACTATAGGGCAAAATTTGCTTTAAAATTTCAGGAGAAAAATTATATATTATGGCTTTGAAACAGCGGCGACCAGTTGGCCTTTTCGACGAGTTTTCCTTCGTCGAGTTGCCCTATGACGAATATGTCTACTCGACGATTGGGCCGCCGATGAGTTGGCCGTCGACGAGTTGGCTTTCGACGAGTTGGCCTAGATCCGTGCCGAGCGGCGGGCGTGGCGACAATGTGGAATCATTTGGCGGAATGGCGAAAATGGAACGTGTCAATATGCAGCGCGGTCGACGGTTGCAAATCCGCGAAGTGTCCCACTTATTGCTCTCGCGCAGTAAAACAATAAAATAACTTCCGTTTACGTTTTATTTGGCCTTCAGATTCACGAATACCAAAACTACTTTTTGTTCTGATGCGCCGAAGAGCCGAAGTAGCGCTCTCAACAAAACACGGCTGAAATCCTCAGTCCTGGGGCGGTCAATGATCATAAATCTGACCAAGTCTGGGAGAGAGAGTCTGTGTGAGAGAGAGAGAGAGGAGAAACATTATGGTCATCTTCAAATATCTTGACATTTGCGCGACTTCGTAAGCTTTTCCCGAAAGGTCAAGTCCTTGTTTGCTGTTCGCCCTTTTGCTTTCGTTGTTGGCTCGCCTATTACTTAAAGCATAGTCTGTCGAAACGTAGAATCTAAAGAACAAGATTTTTTTTCCAAAGGAATTTTGGCGTTTTGTGAACACGGGCAGCTCAAGCACGATGGAAGACAATGACCACGTCGTGGAGACCGGACATGAGCTAGATTCTTAGGCAGTCACCAACTTTAATCTCATCAAATGAAGACAATATGCCAGAAGCTCCTTCTCAGTCTAATTACCACCCGCCTGCCCAAGTAGCACCAAGTTCTGGGCAAAAATTTGGCTTTTGTCTGGGAGTTTAGGGCATTACAAAGCCCGAAAAGCCAAAGTAGAGCCAAACCTGACCTTCCTTGGCAAGAGATCTGGGTATTTTGGCCCTAATTCGCCAAACAAGTGCCAAATTTAGGCTTCGGTGCCTGGTAGTTCGGCTGTCATCTGGCATATTTGGGCCTAAATCGCCTAACACATGCCAGAGTTAGGCTTACTGCCCGGTAGTTCAGCTGATATTTGGAATTTTTGGGCCAAAATTGCCAAACAAATGCCAAAGTTAGGCTTCACTTTTTGATAGTTCGGCTGTCATCTGGCACCTTTGGGCCGAAATCGCCACAGATGTGCCAGAGTTAGGCTTAGTGGCTTGTAGTTCGGCTGACATCTGGCATCTTTGGGCCAAAATCGCCAAACAAGTGCCAAAGTTAGGCTTCACTTTCCTATAGTTCGGCAGTCATCTGGCACCTTTGGGCCAAAATTGCCACAGATGTTGCCAGAGTTAGGCTTACTTCCTTGTAGTTCGGCTGAGATCTGGCATTTTTGGGCCAAAATCGCCAAACAAGTGCGAAAGTTAGGCTTCATTTTCTTATCGTTCGGCTCTCATCTGGCATCTTTGGGCCATAATCGCCACAAAAGTGCCAGAGTTTGGCGTGTCAAAATACTCAAATTAGGCGTTGGTCTGGCAGTTATGGCTCAAGTACGGCACTACTTCGGCGCTCCTCTGGCGGACCAAAGAAACGCCAAACCTTGGCATGCCCCGAATTCCCAGATTAGGATTTTACTATGGCAGTTATGGCTGAAGTATGGCACCAACTTTGGCGCTCCTCTGGCAGACCAGAGCAACGCCAAACTTTGGCATCTCTGAAATACCCAAATTAGGCGTTGCTCTGGCAGTTATGGCTCAAGTATGGCACCAACTTTGGCACTCCTCTGGCGTACCAGAGAAGAGCCAAACTTTGGCATGCCCTAGGATCGCCCAACTAAGGCTATAGTTAGCACCGTACTTTGGCACTGATGAGTGCCATGGTGCAAAAGCCTAACTGCACCAAAGTTGGGCCCTTATGTTTGTCAGACCTTTGCCCAAGTTGGGCATTCCTCTGGCTTCTACCTGGGAGTATTCCTCTGCAACAGGCAAATAGTTGCGCTACCGAAGTGAGCGCCGCGCTCACGTAACAAAGCTCTTCATGGATACTGCCTTTCTTTGGTTGGTTCGCGGAGCGATTCGATGCTGTGACTTGTACACAGTAGTGTTGGTTTTGGTTGCGAATTTTCACCTTGTATTTGGGTGTACTTAGTTAGTCTTTGCACTTGCTTTTGCCATAATATTGAGCTTGTTCACCCTTTTTGCTTTTTGATACGTACTTCGTAGTTTATGTCGACTTGAAATCGCCAAAGTAACTCTTCATTTATTTACAGCAAAAAAAAAAGAAGAAAAAAAAGGAGGTTGGTAACTTGACAGGCAATCGCCAATTTCAAGGGGCCGTATAACGATATTCGCTTGGAATGTTTCCTCACTTTACACGAGCTTAGTGACACTAGTGGGACCCAAGTATACTCGCACAATGACGCCAATGGCAAAGAAACTCCTTTGTAGCCGCGTACTTTGAAGGACAAGAGCGGGTGTATTTTTTTAACCTCCCATTTGTAAAACTTGATGACGTAGCAGGGGGGGGGAGGGAGCCGCAGTACCCCCAGCAGACTTGTACACGTTACTGAAAAATAGTAAGGAATTACATTTACAATTACTCAAGGCTAAATTGTAATTTTTTACAATTACAATTACCCTCTCATAAAAGTAAGTGACCGTTACCCCAAAAAGCAATCCGTTACTTTCGTGGCGTTACTTTCAACAATATTTTCCTCAATTAAGAAACAAAAGGAAGAAGGTTATTCAAGTTCTTATTGTTGCCACCTGTTCCATTTATTGACCTTGAGTATTTTGAGCAACAGCTGGCTCTCGAAAGTCTCGTCAGACATTTTGCGTTATTTCTTACTGAAGATGTCGACTGCTACGCTGAACACCCTTTGAACTGAGGCACTGGATGGGAGTGCCATATTGTGCCTCACGAATATTTAATGCTCTGCATTGAGCTTTTTCAGCGAAGCAATGGAAGTACTATTTAGCTCGAAGATAGAGCAAAGCTTCATCGTTGCAGCCGTTGCCTGATATTCGAGAGTTTTAGTAGAGTTGGTAACAGTAAGGTGATAATGAAATAATAAACAAGGTTTGGCTCGATATTCTTCTTTCTTTGGTTCTGAACAGGTCGAGCCTCGGTTGAGACGTTGGTGAATAAGAGTTTCCAATATATAAATATAAGTAATCGAGAAAAAAAACACCAGGACACTCATAACAACAATTAATTAGAACGTTGGTTAAAACAAGGAAATGTAAACGCACGTTTGCTGTGTGTACCTTTCTTGGTGCCGTTCAAAAACGCACGGAGCACGGACCGACTGCAGTTTACTCCGGTGTTCTCCAGATAGACGTCCGCTGATGCCACGGGCAGTGAAGGGTAGAGTACTAAGTAAGCCACACTATGGCCCCACTCACGAGTTTCACTCTCTCCTCAAGCCCAGAATATCAAGTCTACGTCAGCCACCATTATGTTTTATTTGTAAAAATATCTGCTTGAGATAAGATGCGTCCTGCTGGGGTAAAAACAGGAAGAAGAAAAGGAAGACTATTACCATTTTCGAAGTGCTCGCAAAAAGCTGACTCACAAAAAGGGTGACTGAGATGCAGATAACCTGGCTGGAATTCACAAATAAAGTGGGCCAACCCTAGAAGTTGGACTACAAAAAAGTAAGTAGCTTTTAAAACAGGGTCAAATAAGGTGAAAGAAGCAGAAAAAAATACATCCTGTTTTCTAAGAGAAGATGATAAGTGTGCAGCAACGAACGAGGATGCTTGTGGCAATAACACCTTCACATATTATCACATCCCTTTTAGTGGATTTTAGGGCAGACGGAGCGTTGTCTCGTGTTGTGACATTATGAAAATGGTCGTAGTCACTATAACCGAGAAGGACATTGTTAATTCTTGTCTGTGCACTTACCGCCTCGAGCTTCTCGAAGAGGCACACAATCACTTGGTGTCCTCCTCTCCCCGCCTTCGATCGCAAAAAAAAAAACAAAGACACTAAAAAGAGCGGATATAACTTGCCCTCCCCCCCTCTTTTTTTTGTAGAAATGTTTATTTGGATTTTTTGACATTGTTGTTAGGGTGTAAAAAAATAGATTCAGGGGCTTGGTGTTGCAAAAAAAGGCTTTGCGTGAACTGAAGAGTGCCAAGCCTCCCTTTGCGCTGGTCAATTCGCGTGACAGTGTCACTGCGCTCAACTTTACCAAAATAAAAACGACCTTTTCTTTAGAAAGGGGGGGGGGGGGCTGGTCCTGAAAAAATGTAACGGATTACAACGAATCCGTTACGTAAAAAATGTAAGGGAATTACTTTAAAATTACTCTAGAAAATATGTAATTATTCCGTTACTAAATTACCGATAAATGTAAGGGATTACAAGTAATTTCGTTACTTGTAACGGATTACGTACAAGTCTGCCCCCCAGTGACTGAATTCAAATGCGACTCATGGATTGGACCCGAGCATTGCGTTGGCACTCGATTTGGGGCTCGTGATAATCGATAGCTGGACAAGCATTCGGCTAGTGGCCCGTGTCCAATCGCTGCCATGACGAATACAGCCGAACCATAACTGTGCTGCACTTCGCCAACCCAGGCGCAAGGCTATATGGTCAACATTAACGGCATAGAATTGGCACCTGATCACGTGGTTGCTTGTTCTGGCTGCGAGTGGAGGGGGTGAACGTTGCTCGTTTTTCTGTCATCTTTTCTGCGACTTTTTCTTGCGGGTGGGGGGGGGGGTGAAACAAAGGTATGTTTCGTAGGTCACTAACGTCATGGATTAGTTCTAAGCCGTATTTGCGCAAACATCCTCAGCATTCCTGTGACACGGTCTCCTTCCGCCCTCTCTTGGCTATTCTCAGCAAATCGCAGTAAAATGATAATCTCAGCACAAATACTGCAGCAATCCTTACGTTCCCCGGGATATCTATAGAGGGCACTAATACACTCTCATTTAATACCTACTTGAACCTCAGGACTGTATACATTTTATTCCTGGGCCCGACATAATATTGTTGCACTGGGACCTATGGGCCACTTTGACAAATTTTTAAATTTGTTTTCGCTCAAATGAAGAGTCGCAATGTTACCGAGAAATATAATAGCTGCCGACTCACAGCACACACCACAGTTAAAATTTCGGTATTTGAAATAATACTTTTTATTCCTCGAGACTTTCAAATTCGGCCTCGCTTTGCCCCTGTAAAGTTAGCCCTTCGCCGTGCACCAAGAAGCTTGCGGACAAGCTACCTTTACATAGGCTTATCGAAAAAAAGATTTGTACGATACGTTTCTGACAGCATATTGAATAAGAATGTGGCGGTTATAATATGACTGTATAATAATTAGATGTTTATAATCAAAATGTGTGCCCTGGATTTCAAATATAAGAAATTGTTATGTAGGTGTCAGAAACACTTGTATTGTATGTATTTTGCTTTGAATTTGCCAGGGTGCGTAAAGTTTTAGCTCGGTTACAGACACAAACTGAACAAAATTCTTTCAGGCGTGTATAACTAGAAATAACTAGAAATATAAATAAAACGGCGCGCCGCTGGCCATTCGATTCTGTGTCTTTTTATCTATCTTATTTTATTTATACATATATACGCGCACAAACAAAGAACACAACGACGACGCACGTTGAGAGGATGACACACCGGGCGACGGTGGTGCCTCAATCTAAGCCCTGGTTCCTCGGAAGCGGCAGCTTCTACTTTGACTGGGCTACCTCCTGGGAGCTTGATGCTTCGACCCCAGTGGACCCCAGTGAGCAACAGCGCCATCATGTTCCTGAGGCTCCTTCATGCACCGATCGAACGGCGTGCCAGATCCTCTATGGCGCACTGCTCACCCGCCCAACCTGCCTCCACGAAATCTGGACTTCTGCGAATCGGACTGCCATCCTCCCAAATGCCAACATTCCATGTCTTCATATTCATGCATATATATACTCATCACATTCTCATGTTCACTAGACGCGGAACCGCAGGGCCTTTATGGTACGGGCTGCTGCCTTTCTGCGGTGCCGCGGCATTCCACATTCAAATAAATAAAGACTAAAAACTAAGGGCTAAAGAGAAAATGCTTTGCTGACCAACAGCCGGTAGCGCCTTAAAAGAAAGAACAATTGTGTTTCTCCGTTTAGAGGATACAAATTGAAAACTACACCATACTAGTAACGCACACCACCGAAATAACATACCAATTACAGAAAAAAACAGATCCTTTCTTGAACGCAAAACGGCAAAATACACATAATTGGGGAGATTTTTTGTTTCTAAAAGCCAAATTCAGAAACCTAAACATAATGTTTGCTGAAACTCGGGGTGTATCGTGTGCATCGTTTCGAAAAAGTATGAAAGGAAAACACCACGCAACAAATTTGACGTTGTTGTACACCTCGAGACACTCGCTTGCACTGGCACACCGACCGCCAGCGTCGCATAGCGCGTAGTCGTGAAATGTTTGCGACTGATAATGATGATAGCTTATTTGCCAAAAAAAGAAAGGAGACTCGGCGCGGACCTTCCCTCCGTCAGGGCTGGATTCAGCGCTGTAGGCGTTCTGTCTAATGCAAATGAGCGGAGTGGAATGTATTCCCTAATAAAGTATTTGGCCAGACGGAAACGGTGAAAATGGTGGGAGGCCGGAGAGAAGCACAGGAGAGGATGCTCAGATAGCGGTCGCGCGCTTCGAATTCCTCTGTTTATCTTGCTGCCTACATGTCTGTCTGTCTGAGGGTGAAGACATCCATTGTTGCCCTGAATGTGCCAGCGCGTGACGCTCTCGCGCACGTGGGCATGACTTGGGCGGTAAAATAGCGTCTACGCACTAGCCAAAGCTACGCGCTCGAGCTGAGTGACATCAGGTTGCGTGAACTTCAAAATGCATTAAAAAAAAAACGATTGGGCGGAAAAATGGCTGAGATGTCACCACTCGGGCAAAAGCGCGCGTATGTATGAAGGCCCTCTAAGTCGCTCAAGGTTCATACGCCACGTGTCGTGAGAATCGGGAACTTAAACAGCGTGTCTCAGAAAGCTGGCCATGGCACAAAAATCGCTGCATCTCTCCTTACAGGCTGCCCACGCTCTGTGCCAAGCGAGTGAGTCCCAGCGTCTTCTGGGCGCTGACATCGTATCGTGGCTCGTTGTATGAGCCACGTTTCTTTCGTTATCTTGGCATAGCCGCTACAGACTAACACAACTCTCTCAATGGCTACGGAATGTTGATAAAAGGTTCCAGAAACGCCGCGCCCCGCTTTTGGAAATTTGTCGGCAACGATAGCGTTACGGCCTTGCCTTCCGCCCGAAAATCGCCGGTTGACAATTGGTTGAGGCTCGCTTAGGTCTCTTTTCCATGGTCCCGTGCCGTTCAAACTACCCTACGAAATATATTCAGTCTAGTGGGTCATCTAAGACACACGTGCAGGATTTAAAAGACACACATATATATATATATATATATACAACGGGCATGGTGGCGGGGGCCGAAGGCGTGGGGTATAACTGAGGAGAAATATAAACCCTTGATGGAAACAGCACACGGGGTGGTTTATTCTTCGACGTTTCGGCCGGAGTCGGCCTTCGTCAGGATAGGCCGGACTGTCCATGACGGACTCCGTGACTATAGTCAGGATGACAGTGCCTGACTCAGTCATGTAGATAAAGGCCGATCGTGCTCGATGAAGGACACTTCCTGCCGAAGACGATCGACGAGTAAACCACCCGTTGTTGCAGCTTCCATGGGGTTTTGCTGCTTCCTCTGGTTATCTTCTATATATGTTATATCCAGTGCATGAATCCTGTTCTGTGGCTGAAAAGTGGAGTCATGTTGAGTTGTAAGAAACAACAAAAAGCTGCACAGATTGCAGGAAGTATCTGCATTACGTCATGCGCTCAACATGCGACGTACCGCGGGTTATACGACGCGATGGCTGCACACGACGGATTAACCTTGCGACGGGTGTGGGACCGCTTCATCGGAATAGTCCGATCTCCACTAAGTGTTCGGCGCATGCGTTACGCCGCCATAACTTTAGTTCACAGGAGGCAGACGGCCATGCATGCGCAGGCTCGTGCTGTCTCGTGGACCACACGCGCTGAGCTCCAGTGTTGTTGTCGCACGTGCAGAACTGGCCACAAGTTCCCTCGATGCATTGCGGTAGCGGTGGCGCAGTCAAACTGGCTGGTGAGATTGGTATATTGTCGTTCGAGGTACTGGCTAATCGATCGTCAAGGGCAGAAAACACGCCGGAAAAGCGGAGCAGTGGAAGAAAACTGGGCAGGCAGCGATAGCCACGTGACTATCGGCAACTCTCTCCTCCTCCACATTTCCTCCTCTCCTGGTACGCCAGTCAGGCCATGAATCTCCGTGCTCATGTTTCGGTTTCGGTTTCGGAGCAGTTGAGTTTTTTGGTCTTTTTTAAAAGATACGTGACCCTGCACTGATATCGCTCTACAGTGCTGTCATGCACTTTGTCGTCGCTTTGGCTTCCTAATGCCGTATACTGCTGTCCGTCAAGCTACGCGGGCGGTCGTGCACCTTGAACAGATGTCAAGCTACTCACGCGGATAACCGTTCCGCGATTGCATTACTCCCCCATTACTTTAGTCATTACCACCTGGAAAATAAGGTCGCCTACACCCCCCCCCCCCTCCCCTTCGCTGTTAAGTTATTTGACATTTTACGGAAAGAAGCACGTGGACAGCTTCTCGTGCCGGAGTCAGACGGAAGACTGATGGAAAGTCCCCTTTATTAGAACTAAGGTCGGATAAATAAACGGTGCCCCGGGTACGAGTGTACGAGGGGCTCAGGTTACCGCGGATATAGAGGCTTTTGCACATGCGCCAGAGTACAGCCGCCATTGGTGACCTTCTCTGTCTTACCTTTGAATGCCGAATCAGTAAAGCGAGCGTCGACGAGCTTCCACAAA
This sequence comes from Ixodes ricinus, assembly GCA_037355805.1. Classification (NCBI taxonomy): domain Eukaryota; kingdom Metazoa; phylum Arthropoda; class Arachnida; order Ixodida; family Ixodidae; genus Ixodes; species Ixodes ricinus. Next base: position 187,174 of record JAZHYW010017486.1, on the reverse strand, counting down.
GGGCGATGCTGTGGAGAAGGACACGGTAGAATCTAAAGGAGGGCCATAACCTGCCTTCCTGATGTCATAATGAAGTTAAGTAAGCGGAATAATAAGAAACAAAAATCGAAGGTCTGTTACGGCGGTGCTCATGCGCACAGCTGCTGCAAGGCGTCGGTAGTTTGACCTCCGCGAGTGCGATGGATTCCCAGCCGCTCTCAGGAGCGGGTAAGATATTGGGGCTCGCGTGCTGGTGAACTCCCATAACACTCCCCCTCTCTCCCCCTCTGCACAAACGTCATCATTAATGGACAGACGCAGCGTCGCCCAACTTGCCCCGGCATCGCTGCCACCGAGTCGTGCAGCTTCTCACAACGAGCGCGACCCTATAGCAGGCGTCGTCGCCACGACGGACGTGTCTCGCCACCTGGCGGCGACTCCGGTCGAGCTTCGGCGTTTTTCGCCGCTTGGGGAGGGTCGGGGATCCACTAACGAGGACATCATGAGCAGGCCTTATCCTTTAGGTGATTTCGTTTTAGTATTCGAGAGGCAGAAGGCAGCGGACGAGACAGCCGGCTTGTGCTCTTCCCAAGAAAAGGTCTGCAGATTGACTGTTTCGTGTGAAATTGGAATAAATAAACTTCTAATTAATCATTTTGGTTCCCTGACAACTTCATCTTTCTACACTCACCTCACAACACCGCAGATCTTTTTTTCTGTTTTACACACAGCAAGTTTTTTTGCTTGCACGTGGTTAAGGGAGAAACATATAAACACAAGCACCAGGTGACAAAGAAGCTAATCGGTCTTCAAAACGTCGCAAGGTTACGTTTATATATATATATATATATATATATATATATATATATATATATATATATATATATATAAAGTAGCTTGAATAGTGTATGTCGAGTTTTCAAACTTTAATAATTCCGGACCAGGCGAAAGTCCGCCTAACTGCTCATTTTCATGAACGAGTGTGGCGCAAAAAGTTTGAGGTGGACACACCGATGGGTTCTTGAATATTTAAATTATATTGTTCTTCCTTATTAACGTGAGAAGGGCTGATGGATCGATCAAACGCACGTGTGTGCCTCATTTTTTTGTTATATTCGTATTCGTATATCGTGGGGTCAGAGGAAGCTATGGGCAGGGGAGTCAAGCATATTTCCTGGGTGTGTTTTGTTGTAAACTTTGAGTGAAACGAAACTAATACCCTTTAATATTAAAATCGATCGCGGCGACAACGCCTTTTTTTATATATTATGATTATACTTTTATAATGTTGCAAACAACATAAGGATTGTAGCTTTTTTATGTTTCGTCTAATTTTCCCAGATAGTTCCCTCAATTTGTATATCCCGATATACTGGGTGTATCAAGGAGTGGCCAGGCTCTTTAAATCGACCGCAAAATTCGGTTTCTTAACCTATCGCGCTACGACTTTGTGCAGCGTTGCCCACAGATGGTGCATTTTTTTTGTAAAATTTGCAAAGAGCGAATTTACCTGAGGAAAAAGTAAAGAAAGAAAAAGGCTTAGCTCCTATGGAAATGCGGCGAAGCCAAAGGTCTTCAAACAATACGGCGCCGTTTCGCACGGGAGACAAGAGATGGCGCAAGCGGTCGCGATGCCAACTGCGCCAACGAACGAGCATACGGCGCCGAGAGCCGGCGTCTTTAGCAGACGATCTTTTCGACTCAAAAGCGGCGCGAGCTTTTCTGATATCAGTTGCCAATGCATTATTTTATCATCCTTACTGATAAAACATATTGAATGGACACATAATCGATTAGAAAAATGGTTTGTCGGGATATTTTGACTGTTTTTTTTCGGGGTACCGATGTCGTCTGCTTTGCAGTTCCTTGTTGTTACCGCGCCTGTTTTTGTTTCTGCGACTGTCGCCGCCTGCGGAACGCGCTCCGCTTTTGAGTCGAAAAGATCGTCTGCTAAAGACGCCGGCTTTCGGCGCCGTATGCTCGTTCGTTGGCGCAGTTGGCATCGCGACCGCTTGCGCCATCTCTTGTCTCCCGTGCGAAACGGCGCCGTATTGTTTGAAGACCTTTGGCTTCGCCGCATTTCCATAGGAGCTAAGCCTTTTTCTTTCTTTACTTTTTCCTCAGGTAAATTCGCTCTTTGCAAATTTTACAAAAAAAAATGCACCATCTGTGGGCAACGCTGCACAAAGTCGTAGCGCGATAGGTTAAGAAACCGAATTTTGCGGTCGATTTAAAGAGCCTGGCCACTCCTTGATACACCCAGCATATTAGACTAGCATTAAATACGCTTTAGAATGAACTCCTACATTAAAGCTTGAGAATTGAAGCACGACGTTCTCCACGTCCCCGAAACACATTTATCCGGGGTGTCTAGCGTCCCATACCGCACGTGAATCGGAAGCGTCGATAAAGTGGCGAACAGTTGGCGTCGCGCGAACCGGCGTGTCACGCTGTCATAAATCGCTTTCCTAGCGAATGGGCTCGCAGTTCCAACAAAGAAGGGACAACAGAACCCAGGTGCATGGCCTCCTCTATACTCACAAAACCTGGCAATTCGCCGACGGAGCCATAGAGTGCCCGGTCGCAGATTTGGTGCGCGAGGATCTGATAGCACAGAGCATCAAAGAGCCGTTTCTGGGGGAACCTGCACGTCAGCGCACAACTTGTGCAGCGGCGAGGACCCGAAACGCACTTGTTCGCTCGGGAGAAGTGGTGTTTTGGCGTCACGCCGCAGTGGGGCGCCAGTCACGTGGCTCTCCTCTCATCCGCTGCCTGCCGCTCCCCCTTTTCCATTTCGGCGGCCCCTTCTCTTGGCGATCTGCCAGGGTTTGTCAGTATGAGGAGGCTATGCCAGGTGTTACCGTCGTCGCAGTGTTCTAACCCCTGACTGGTGAATTTGTATTCGTATTTCAGGCTAGAGAACGCACTACAGCAAAACAGGCGTCTTGTCGTATCATCAACCTCCGCTGCTGTTCCATCGCCACGATCGCGGTAGGCAACATGACGCCTTATGACGTCATCGGGTGGAAATCATGTAACCGCCAATGAGAACGCCCCTAGAGTGTACTAACGACAAGTACACTCAAGACGCGCAAAACACGGCGGTTATTCCTACCAGCTTTCACTACCTGCATATTTTTTTTCCACTGAGCACTTGCTTTTTTTTAATGAAGGCATAAATTATTAGCGACATTTTCGTGAACTTGTTTACAAACAGGCGAGTTTGCAATAGCAACTGTGCCTACCGCGCATGTGCAAAACTCCTTTTTACGAGAACAAAGAATGTACTCGTGCTACTCTCCACAGTTAGCTACATCGGATTGGTATGACGTTATATATGTATATTAGTCTGTTTGTTTAATTGTTTTGGTTGTTCACACAGACACAAGGTCTAGCGTGAAATGGCTAAAAGCATGTTTGATCTACACACGAGAGGTGTGAAAGAAAATAGTTAAACTTCGTTTTTTATTCCTCAAACCTAGAAGGGCAAGATTACAAAAAGAGGTGAGTGACTATTTCTATTTTTTTCTCAATTCTGTAGTTTGTAACCACCGTATGTAATAATATTATTATACCAGGAACAAATACGCGTGTTTTGGCCCAACTCACAAAAACACCCAGTTATAGAAGTCTCCTCTGACGTAAAATAAATAGCCTTAAAGGGGCGGTGCAACGCTATTCTATTGGAATGTTTTCCAATTGAATATTTTCACTTTACACTAACTGACTGGCACTAGTGGGACTCAAGGATACTCGCACGCAACGCCACTGGCCAAGAAACGTTTTTTGTTGCGGTGTAATTTGAATTGGACAAACGCGAGCTTTTTATTCAATCTCTGCTTCGCGAAACTTGATGGTAACTGGGGGATCGCAGTACCCCCAGTGACGATACTGGAATGCGGCTCATAGATTGGACCCGAGCATTGCGTGGGCACTCGATTTGGGCTCATGAGAATCGATAGCTCGAGAAGCATTCGGGTAGTGGCCCGTGTCCAATCGCTGCGATGACCGACAATAGCCGAACCATAAAAATGTCTGGAACTCAGCGCGTGTCCTGTGCTTTGCCAACCCCAGAGCGTAGCTAAGATGAACATTGGCGGCATATAATCGGCTTCAGATAACGTGGCCGCTTGTTCTGGCCGCAAATTGAAGAAGTGAACGCTGCTCGTTTTTTTTTAATTTTCTCTGCGACTTCTATTGCATGGGGTAAAAAAACGAACGCGTGTTTCATAGGTCATTAACGTCAGGGATCCGTTCTAAGCGAGTATTTGCACAAAGTACAAAAATTGTTGCATCGCCCCTTTAAATTTGGTAAGCCAAAATTTGAATTCTCCACGTAAATTCCAATCGATTTAATACATGCCGTTCACCTCATCACGTGCACGTGAATATACACATGTATATATATATATATATATATATATATATATATATATATATATATATATATATATATATATATATATTTATTTATTTACTTATTTATTTTTATTTTTTCTATTAACTGCAGGCCTCTTTCAGGCCCTGGCAGGATACACTATATTTGACACAATACATAAATACATAACAACGGAGAACATAGTATATTATTATGGAATTACATAAAAATTCAATCAAGCACTGACGCAGAAATTGAACACTTACAGTTGTCATCTCATTCGACAAAGGTACATGTACACAAACATATGCTTTCATCAGATTACATTCAAGAAATGCTGATACAGTAAAGAAGTGAATGATTTTTAGGATATCCTACATGCAAAATCAATGATATTATGTATTATAACATTTCCTGAAAGTGCTTAGTCAAACGATTTATGAACAACTCCGTTTCGCAAATTGTGATTCATTCCTCCGGCAATAAGTTCCAATCTTCAATGATGTGAACGAAGAATGAATACGTGAACGTGTCATTATTGCTGATGTACGGTTTGATATTCTTAGTGTGGTTAGTCCGATTTGTGCGACTGTGTGTTTTTTTCAAATAATAAGCAGCGCTCATTTTATGGTGACCATGATAAAGTTGTTGTATAAACTTTAAGAGCGCAATAGTCCGTCTAACTCCAAGACTTCGCAATTTCGCTTGTTTATGCAAATAGGACATGCTCTCTGCACGCCTATATTTTGAAAAAATAAATCGTAAGCATCAGTTGTAAATTTTATCTGATCCGTATGATTGATATAGTTGGTGAAGGCCGTCGTTAAATCAATAAAAATAGCAACTTTTGACCTCTATTATTAATCCACTTCCGCGAAATCATGCACTATCTTACTCGGCTGTGAGAACGTAGAAAACACCAGCTCTAAATCAATGTTGATTACAAAAAAAAGATGAAAAATGAAAGTTGTTTTCTTTTATGTAAGTTCTGATGTGGTTTACTTGATATGTGTTCTAATAGTTTTCAGCATGTCGAGATAAGCAAAATAGGTCGATAGTTGCTCAAATGTGGCTTGTTTTCAGTTTTGGGTATTTGAACAACTTTGGCAGCTAGCCAGTCTGTTGGCACTTGACATTGCAGGAGAGAGACACTATACATGTTTGGGCAGATAGGGTTGTGCTGGATTGTGGATTCTTATATGTGCTTTGTTAAGAAACATATTGTTTGTTTATGACTTCTTTTCCGGGACTGGTGGCTTTGTAAGGCAAAAGTGGAATGCGTATAGTGCGAACGATATTATGTTCGCGTGTTTAATATTTCGCGAATTTCACAAAGTTTGGCTTTTCTGAATATTTTGCGGGCACACCATTTCACGATTGGGAGTGGTATTGTACTAAATCGCTACCATGGGGTGAAATATCTTCTGTGATCAATTTTCCGCGATAGTATCTTAGGTCACAAAATTCTCGAAATTTAGGTCCGTTGAAAAGTAAAGTCGTTTACAGTATGTCTGTAGTTGATTCTTTCTGCATTATATCAGCTGAAAGTAGTCGCCTGTCCGTGTTGTAAGCGTGATTTTTCTCATCCGTATCTAGTTCGCGCTTATTACGTTTATAAATAATTGTAAATTAGCTAGCTCAAACTAAAAATGTAATGAAGTAAATAAGTTTCAAAGATTAATAACAACAAACCTCACTATTAGAATCCCAAGCGCCTGGTTACCAAAATTAGCTTTCATTTTTTTCCTGATTATTTAACTTACACTGAATAACAATCGATATTCTTTTTCTATAATTTTCTCGTACACTGAATACACATCAATATCTTTGTTTTGTAAGTTGAAGAATTTGCAGCTTTTATTTGACAAAGTGTGAACCCAAATGCGTTGACACCCATGACTGGGCCTTTCCAACTTGAATATGTTTCGATAAATAAATAAATGAAATATTTATGTTAATATCCTAGCAAAACACTTTATATTTATCAGGCATATCGAGTGATATCCCTGATGCAGTGGAAATTTTCGCTTATGATTAGATTGAACATATCCCCAGCTAGATGAACATAAAAATATGCTCTCACCGAGAAGCTGCCAGGATTGCAAGTTGATTGAAAGTTTTTAATGCAAGAAATCAATTTTAGGCATGCGCTGTCACTTGGCGTAAAATCTCGAGGATCCCGGTGCGCGGCCGAGCAATTTCTCACTGCGAAGAATGAGCCGAGAAAGCCTTGAGCTGTTGTGTGCATAGAATCTCGGAAGAGATGTTTTGTTGCCCGCGTCGTCAATATATTAAAATAAAATGATGGATAACAAACTAAGCCTTTGTCAAAGAACGGGTATACATGTTATGCAAATAAAAACATTTGGGGGTGATTTATAATGGATTTTTTTCTTTCAAGGAGAGTTCTGCGCATGCTCGAGCTCCCGACGCCATAGGTTGCTATAAAGATTCCGAGTTTTGGGAGTTTATTTTTCACCTAATTTAGGGAGGGGGGGGGTTCGGGTTTATTTCTCCCATAGTTTGGGTGCTCTCCGGTATATATTCTTGGCGTCGGACAAACAATCTGTTCTTATCGTGGCTCATTTCGAATAAAGTAGATAGCGTTCCGTGTTTTCAGGGTATATTTTTCTTCGAATTCGAAGGTGTTTTTCGGGGTTTATTTTAGAGCGCAGCTCTTAGGCGCCCGTTTCCGGCTAGAGCGGCGTCAGCGTCGCCGTCGCCGTCGCCGTCGGCGTCGTAACTCGCGCGGAGCATTAGGAGTCAATTTCCTCGCTAAATTTAGCGGAAAAAATATCCCCACAATTTAGCGGGAAAAATTTGCCGACTGGGTTTAGCGGAGAAAGTTATCCCCGCTAAATTAGGCGGAGAAAAGTTTCCATGATCCTGAGACATTTCTGTTTAGCGGAGAAATACCGCTAAATGGGCGGCTTTCCTGCTAAATTTAGCGCAAAAAATTCCACGCTCGGAAAATTTTTCCACTAAATCCTAGCGGGAATTTCCCCACTAAGCCTAGCGGACAGATTTCCCCGCTAGGTCTAGTGGAAAAATTTTCCCGCTAAATTTGGCGGAGAATTTTTTCCCTAAATTGGAGGCGAGCAGGAAAGGAGGAGGGGCATATCCTCCTCTCTCGTACCTTCCCCTCCTCCTTCTCAAGAGCTGCGCTCTAATTCAGCGTTACAGGGAGTTGTAAACGGCTTTCATTTTTTTAAACTAGAATTCGGTTTTTATTCTTTATATATTTGTGGTGTAGGAACACAATCGAGTCCTGTTTTTAGTGGGCGGATCTCCAATAAAATAGGACACGGAGATGGAGCTCCTTATCTGGCGAGTAGCATACGCATGACCTTTATACTTAGGGAGGCGTCCCCGATCCGATGAAATGAGGAAGAGGGTGAAGTGTGGAGTTACGAAGTAAGAAGCGACCTCACGAAAAGTTAATTGGAAGCTGTGTTCCGGGTTGACACAAGACAGGGCTCTGAGATAAAGATATTCTACCCGCGAAGCTTGGGCTTTCCATAATCTAGGACAATTCCTTGATGCTGGGATTGCCCTTGATTATGGAACTGATCGGGGAAGAGCTTTCCTGCTTCGTCGGTATTTACCGAAAAGTACAAAACCATGTTTATAATCTTTCGCAATACACGGAATGAAAAGGGAAACTCGAATCACCGCGTTGTACGTATTTACTCGTCTCCAACTTTCTGTGGCAATTTATAATCACCGAAAAGATGAGAAGGACGGGCTGAACGTTGAGTTCTCCCGCCTCTAGCGCAAGCATCCCAACTTCGATAATGCTTCGGCGTCTCCGTCAGCTTCAGTGCGAACACGTGCCGCCAAAGCATGGAAGAAGCAACGAGCGCGTTCTGAACACTCTAAAAAAAAGTGTCCTCTTACATCCTTTTGTCCCATTTAGATGCACCCGAAAACTCCCGTTCGACGGTACGGCGCACTGACGAGGAACAGACTGGCCCCAACTCTTTAGGAAGGCTTGGAGAACGGTGCGACATGACTAATTAAATAGCTAAAGTACGTATCAAATACGTGCAGGAAAACAAAAGACTGATGTTTTGCAGCCAAGCCAAAAAGAAGACCGATATTTTTTTTTTTTGTTTTGCAGTCCGTAACACGCATGTTTGAATTAACAAGTTCTACCGCTCGGCTGTCAAGCCGCTGGTGAAAGTTGGTACCGTCGGTTCGACGTCAGTGCTCTGTACGTCGCACTGAAGTTTTGGAGTGTCTTATACGGGACAAGGGGTGCAAGAGAAAATACTTTTTTCTTCTGACAATGAAGGCCACGGGCATCCAGAAACAGACGCCCTGTCGTTCTTATTCTGTCGGTGAATATAGTGTGAAACGAATTCATGTGCGTAGCTTTACAAGCGTTTCCCTTGAAATTGGATCTCCTCCGATACCTTTATCCGGAAAATCCCAGGAGACCTCGCGGTTATCCTGCATTGCGCTTCGCGGCGACGAGGAATTGTGAAGTTGTTTCGCGTGTATACGTTAGGGCCTGCCCAAACGCACTTTGTATAAGCATGCCGGCGCCGCACTACATTCTCTGGGCTCGTTCGTGAGTTCAGAACACGCTAAACATAAAAGGAAAGCAGTACAAGGTCATCATTTTACTTTGGGTTGCTGTTTCTTTTTCTTCTATATTCTGAAATTAACAAAACCTTCGTGTTTTATTTCTGGGCAATCAATCCCTCACGGGCAGTACATCGGACCGTCGTAATCGGTGAAGCAGATGGCGAGGGCGTCGCGTATTTCCTGAATCTGCAAGCACGCTTTACCCCGGCCAATACCTTTACGAGCAAGCGCATACCAGCAGGCACGTGAACGTTGCCTGGCAAGCTTTACAATAGACCGCTTTTCGAAAGTGCGGGCGCCATCTAGTAGCCGTTAGCATGGCAATTATTTTACACCTGCCATTGTTTTGGCACGCATACTCTGAGCGGGTATTGAGATGACAATGCTGCGCCGTGGTTTGACAAGGGATTGTATTCAATAACGCGCTCCGTGCCCCAGGGATGGCCATCACCAACGTTGCGAAGGGGGTTTGCCCCACCGTGACGTTACAGGTTGGGATTGTGATCCTCTTGTCATCAGTTATCTTCAGTACGGTGCGCGTACAAATGACAGTGGAAGCTCGGAGTCATCGCATTCTTAAACCAACATCGTGCATAGTTGACACTCTGACTTGGCGCTTATTTCCGCGCGATGAAGAAGAGTTAATCCAGTGAAGACCACGGTGTAGCGCTCGTCCAATCGCGAGTTGCGACCGCAGTGACGCTTTTAGTCGCGCTCATCGCTAATAAACATGCGGTTATCGGAAGCCACGTGCCCATTGTTAACGTTTCTGAGGCGCTGCGCAATGGCGCAACAAGCGACATCACAAAACGTGAGATTCTAAAGATATACGTAAGCTAGAAATGAAGCGGCATTAGTAAAGTTTTTAGGATTTCATCATTGGCGTTGTCTTCTGTGTCCGCATTGTACAGGGACTGCGCAGCTTACAACAGAGAACATACTTTCGAACAAGGATCTATTGGACCTGCTTGCTCGTATGAGAGGAAACATGGCGGCAGCAAGATGCCTCGCTTATAGATTGTGCATAAACTTATGCTGACGTGTTTGTGCCGGTTTGTGAACGAAAAAGATTCAGATACCATGCTTTGTTCTTCACCGAGCCTACGGGGTGCTGCTGAAGCTGCGGTAGGCGTTAGACCACCAGTCACGACCAGGACGCGTACCACGTGACCGCGCTCTCTCCGCATCCTCGAGCTCAGAGACTGGGGTCAGGCGACAAAAAGGCAGACCAATGATGGGTTCGTTCACCAAGCATGAAGCTCACCCCATGTCAGCGTAGCCGTCGAGCGTGACGTTGGTAGGAGCGCGTTTTAGGGCGCAGCCCTGAGGCGCTCCGCTTTCCGGCTTGAGCGGGCGTCGCCGTCGCCGCGTCGGCGTCGGCGTAACCGTAAGGTCACGTGACCCTCCCAGGGCCCGCGTGACCCTCAGGGCCATCGTGACCTCCCCCTGCCCCCCGCCGGGGTCGTGCTTGACCCCCCGGGCTCATGCAGGGACCCCCGAAATCACGTGACCCCACCCCCGCCACCTTCCCCTCCCTCCTCAAGAGCTGCGCTCTAATTTGGCGTTACAGGGAGTTGTAGACGGCTTTCAATTTTTTGACTGACGTGTGTGTTTACCTTTCCTTCCCGCACACCAGCATGAAAGCGTTCACAAAGTGGCAAACGATTTCGCCACACGAGGATGTGTATTCGGGCTGCCTAATACCGTAATCCTGGCGGTTGGTTGATAAAATGCGAGTGTATAAAACGGGCGAGCGGACGAAAGGGTCGCTGTCGTAGCGGCGTTCCATCTCGTGTCTTTGGTTCCCGCGGAAGGTCAAGCTGGGGAGTGACCAGCGGCAGAACAGGCGTCTGCAGCATCCAACTCAGCGGCTGTTCCGCTGCCCGGGTCGCGGCAGACGACAGCACGACACTTCTATCACGTTAATGAGGCCGGAAATCGAGGTTCCACATATAAGATCGCTGTAAACCCACCAGTCGGAGACGCGCTCAGGGCACTATAGGGCGAACCTTCATCCAGAGTGTAACGAGAGCAATGAGAAGAGCAAGCTTGTCTCACTTCTTTTACAGGGATTGTTGTGACGTCAGAACGTCTCCGAGCTCCGATTGGCTTTGATTGAAAGGATAGTGAGTAGAACTGCGATGCTAGATGCGCTTGAGGTCTACCGACTATTCTTCAGTAAGAAACCAATCAGAGCTTCGGCGCTCTGACGTCACTACCACCCTGCAAAGGAGCAGACGAACTTGCGCTCGCATACCGATCTGTTAGCGAGTTTTCGCTGTCAGCGGTCTAAAATAAAACATAAAAAAACTCGCATTGGACTAAGCGTTTTTAAACGATATACTGAATCCATGATTTCGCTTCTTACAGCGATAACCGTTATGGCCTCTTTTCAGGACTGGAAATTACGCCCGCGGTGGATATTGTATTTGTTGTAGTCGGCGTAGTATAGTAGCGTAGAGTGTCCATCGTCGATGTTGCCAAATCCTCAATAAAGACCGCCTGCTGCCCGTGGGAATCGAACCTGAGCCCACCACGTGCGACACGGAGGCGTTAGTACAGAGCTACCCCAGAGCGTCAACAACCCGGTTTGTACCATAGCTTCATCTATGCTCACAAAGCCTGGCAGCTCGACGACATAGCCATAGAGTGCCCGGTCGCGGATTTGGAGCACGAGGATCTGGTAGCACAGAGCATTTCTGGTATTCAGCGCACAGCTTTTGCAGCGGCGAGGACCTGAAACATGGTTTTCAAACCCGATGAAGAAAGAAGCGGTAGCGCGACAAACTTGAGGTGCACGAGCGGACATTCCATCGCTCGAGAGAAGTGTGTTTCGGCGTCTCTCGCCGCAGCGGGGTGCCCGTCACGTGGCTCTCTTCCCTGCTGGCCAAAGAAAGCATTTATGATAATTCTAGGGGAAGCTCATTGTTGTTTGAGGCAAGGACAGGTGTTTTGCGAACCAGAAAATACAGAGCGAAGTACTGCGAAAATGGATACAGTGTGCGCTGCTTGTGGAGAGGTGGACGAGACGGCTGGAGCACTTGATACTCTACTGTAAAGGGCTTCACCCTATACTTACCGAAGACAACATAGATTTAATAAAGTCATTGGGTTTTAGAGATAGCGAAGGAGAAGTGGGATTGGCAAGACAGTAGAGATTACCAAAGCAAAGATTAAGTGAATGGTGGCAGAGCTAACGTGAGAAAACTAGGTATTTTCTTATTAACTGATGGCAAGGGGGATTTTATAGCCTCACTTTTTTTCAGTGCGGATATGTATGAGATTTCGCACCTAAATATTCTAAGCTTAAATGGTAAAAAAAATTGGCTAGGTGGCGTCGCTACCACCCGATCCAAGGGGCTCAGCCGTATTCATCCATCCATCCATCCATCTTCTCATCCGTTGTCTGCCGCTCTACCCTTTTAATACACCTATTGCTATATTACTCAAGCATCAAGGAAAATCGTAGGGATTGGTGTTCCACGCGCCACACGCGCACGTCGTGCACCGTATAAAAGATTCCGAAGTATATAACCAAAATAAAGCGTTGACGAACGCGCGTGCAACATTCCATTTGTTTTAAGTATTTGGCTTTAGAAAAGTTACTACTGCTGAGGCTAGCACGTGCGGCGCGTGGAACACCAATCATTGCATTCTCTTTGATGCTTTGGTAGTAGTAGCGGCGAGATGCTTTGGTAGCGCCCTCCTATGGTTCGCTCTCGTGACGTCATTACCTCGCGAACAGCGAGTTCGAGGGTGTTTGTAATGAGCATGGTCAGGAGCTTAAAATTATAGCCCTCTGAGACCAACAGCCAACACCGCCAGAATACTGAAGTTCTTCCGTTCCTCTTATTTCCGTCGAATAGAAATCCCTTGCTGACGTCATATTCAGCATTCCGGCCAATCGTGGAAGGCCGATTACAGCGACGCTTTCGACCGCGCACGCCGCCAATAGCAATAGGTCGCATTTCGGCGGCCGCTTCTCGTGGCGATCTGCCAGGCTCTGTCAGTATAAAGGAGGCTGTGTTTGTAGTAAGTACCCAATGCCCGTTGCACGCGCTCTCTGGAAAAAAGATATGATAAATAGCCGATAGCAAAATGCCGTCGTAGCACTGTCAATGCCAAGATCTCGTGAAAGGAAACTCGCTTTTATGCACTCCAGAAGAAAAAAAAGTGTTCGGAATTAAATGGTTAGACATCTACTTTGTTCCGAAGGCTTTTGGTTGCGCCCCCCACTGTGCGTGAACACCACGCCACTACCCAACGATTTCGGCGTGACGCGTCGCATTTATCGCAGGCACTCTACAGTGGATCAACTCAAGACTGCACTTTTTTTTTCTTACTATGATGCAATGAAACATTTTTAAACATCTTATTTTCTTATTACTTTCATATTTCAATGATCTAAGACTACCCAGAGTGCAAGAGGTAAGAACGAGGGTAAACTGGAGATCCAACTATACTCTGTTTCACCTTATGATGTACCGCAGGGAAGGCTACGAGTGCGAGCTCCTTGCTCTCGTGGGCATCTCGGCGGCACAAGCTCTCGCGCATTAAGGGCCGCTGCCAACGCCATGAGCTTGCGCTTCTAGCCTTCGCTGCGGTACAACATAAGGGAAACGGAGTAGAGCTTACCATGGGATTTTGCGCAGAGGAGGGTGCACGTTAAGAGTATTGTATTCTGTTTGCCACCTGTTAGCGCAGGTGTTCGTGTAGTGCCACTGGCGAGGAAATTAAGCAAACAGAGTTCACTGTCATGCCAAAGACCCCTTCAAGAATTCTTTTTTTATGGTTGTCAACTCGCGATACTGATGAATATTGCACGCGTCGCAAGATTTAGCGGTTTGTTACCAATTCGGCGAGCGGTATCAGTTGTTTGTTTGAACAATGGGAACAAAACACCGACATCTAGAGTACACGCTTCTTGGGTGTTTTTTAACTGGAGTCCTGCATAGCTCATATGTTGCCCGCACGCTGCAATATCACTCAGTTGTCGAAATTACTGCGACGATTCTTATTTAAGGATTAGAACGACTACTCATCATAGTGCAGTTTTTGAACAAACAAATTGCAAGGACAACATTCATGATCGACTTGCTTGTTTGATGTGTCCTATCAGTAATCCGCAGTACCGATTGCGCGTCTCTTTTTGGTAAACTAACGGCGTTCAAGACAATATAACTGAGGCAAGCTAAATTAGTAGTTATATGTTTAGAGACGGTGAGGTCGGTCCGCCATAATAATTAGGAATTAAGTAATTATTAAAGAGTTCATGAATACTGATGATAATTAAAAATACATAAGAGTGCGTTCAAGCTGTTCTTAGGGTTGACAGCATGATGTAAACCTTGAGACTGGTTTAAAAGCACCTGAAGTTTAATAGAATAGATAAATTATACCATGTGGTGAGACAATAGGAACACCGTCCCCTTTTCGCTGAGTGTGATTTTTTATGGAGTTCAAGAAAAAAAAGGAACATTTGCGTGTGATGGGAAAAAAGACTCCGTAAAGAGGATATCAAATCTGACGACAAAGTAAATTTGTTCCTGAGTTTCAGACGCTGTCTGTCGCTTTTCCTCTGCTCTCGTTGAGTATCGGATTTTGCACTACAGTCCCAGAGTTGCCATCATGCTTACTAAGGTGTATTCGAAATATACATACTAGCATTTATCGTTTGTTGACCTATATTTGGACAGTAATATTTGACAGCCCAGTCTTAAAAGTGTCGCAAACACCGACGTGTTTGTACGGCGACATAGCAAACTTGTATTTTTTCCCCTCATAATGTAGTCATCTTCCCCCTAAGTATATCTTCACAAACGTGTTCTTTCGACATCAGTTGGTAAACAGCAAGCGTAGCATAGAAATCGATAAACCTGCATCTGGCATGACTACGAGCAGTTTTTGCTGTTCATTTGCCCTGCCCATCGCACTTCGAAATTTTCACTCGAATGAACACGCTTTGCACAGAAGGTCAGGTGTGATATTATGATTCGTTGTAAGGTTTTATAATTCTACTTTTTTCCTAATTTCTTTTTTCGTATCCCCGGTTTGCCTCTCTTTTTTCCAGTTTTTGTACTTTCCTGGTTAGTATAAGTTTTTTTCTTACACTCCTCGTCCGCATTTGTCCAAAGAGGCCATGAAATTTGATATCAGGTAACATATCTCGAGAGCCCCCATAAAATCATATTTATTACCTTACCTTTACAAAAGAAATAAATATTAATCGCAAAATTTGCAGACGTTCCTCTCAAGGAACATTACATAACAACGTGAAATAAACAAATAACAAGAAAAACATATAGCCTTACAATCTTCGAAGTATGCACCCAGAAACCGGCGGTAGTCTCGACACAGTCATCGATGTGTTCATTCGAATCAAAAGCTAACGCGACGCGTAACTTTGGACTTGTTTGCTGCTTTTACGTTGCTTTACACCTACTTGCTGCTCATGGCACGACTGCTGCCCTTTTTCTCCTTTTCCCGTATCCCTTAATTGCTCGCGTAAGAGGCCGTAAAAGGAGATTGCTCTTTTTCCAACTTGAGATGCACTTCGCGTTCTGAATCGTCCGTCTTTTTGTTTTATTCTTGGTCACGCAATGACGTATCTGACCCGAGATTCGTTACTTTAGTTCAATCCTCCAGAGTGCTTCGTGAAACGTCGCGAGGTAATGGCCCCCGGAGGACATTCCTGTCTTTTTTGTTTTTACGGAGGCGAGGAAACATGACAGCTTACTAGACTTCTTCATTTGTCTCCCCCGATACTCTCGCTCCTATGACTTTGCCCAGTTTTTTTTTATCTTTTGTTTTCTTTTTTATCTCTTCCCCGACCCGTTTTTATTGCTCCAGTGTCGATCTTCATTGTTGTTCCCCTGGAAGGGTTGAACCTCATCGATCCTTAGAAAAAGTAACTTGGCGCTGTGATCACCGTTAGAATCACCGGGAAGCCCTAGGAGCACCGTTTACCTCTTGGGTTCTTGGCAATACCGTCGTTCGACGTCGCACGCGTCGAGCAGGAACGGTACTGTGACTAGATGTGTAACGATGGTTGAGTCATCGGGTTTTGGAAAGGGGGGGGGGGCGGTATTCGTGGCCCCCTAGCCGTTTTATTTTTGCTCTGTTTGTCGGGCGAGGGGTCTTTCGTCGTATAGACCCTCTGCCGGCCGCGGGTTTGTGGTGCGTGTTTTTCCTTGGGCTGCGGGTGACGTTGCGCGTGTGTGGAGCGAGTCCCTCCTGGACCGATCGGGTTTTGGCAGAAGCGCCGTGGTGGCGGTGACCGACTGTGCAGCGCACTCTACAGTTCCCGTCGGAGCTGTCAGTCGGAGTCCGTTGCAGGCTTGACGGATGTCAATGTCTACTATTGGACTGTTTCCGCTATCTTTCTTTGCGGAAGGTTTAAAACTATCGGCTAACTCCTAGCTGCCAGAGAGTAAGGAGGTATGTGCCCTCAAAACCCCGTGGTCGAGCGAAAGAGGGTGATTTTTGACTGGGATCTTGAAGCAGCAACTGGTCCACCAGGAATCTCCTGCCTTGTACATAGGTATTGGATGAAAACATTAATTGTAAAAAAATATATATATTCATGCAAATATAGTGTCAAAAACGAAAGAGGTTTACAATTATTTGTCATGCGAAATTAGAGCGCAGCTCTTGAGGAGGAGGAGGAGGTGGGGAGGGTACCGGGGAAGGGTATGCCCCTCCAGCCCCTGGTACCATTCCGTCCTCCTCACCTCCTATTTAGCGGGATAGTTTCGCTAAATATCCCGCTAAATTTAGAGGGGAAAATATAGCAAACATTTCCTCGCTAAATTTGGCGGGGAAATTGACGTCACGTGACCTCAACACCAATTGAATATCCCCGCTAAATTGAGCGAGGAAACTGAATTGGTGTTGATGTCATGTGTTAAGTTTCCCCACTAAATTTAGCGGGGAAATTGACGTCAAGTGACATAAACATTATTTCAGTTTCTCCGCTAAATTTAGCGGGGAAACTACGACGTCCCATGATACAACCCGCGCGGTTACGCCGACGCCCGCTCATCCCGGAAACGGGCGAGTAAGAGCTGCGCTCTAAAATTCACCTAGGTCCCTAAACTCGTCAAATGCAAAGTTGGAGCCAAAAGTTCGCTTAGCGCGCCGATTGGACGTCGGCGAAAAAAGCGCGAAGTCATCATCTTGAGAGGCCAATCGGCGCGCTCCGTCAACTTCGGCCCCAACGTTGTGTTTGACAAGTTTAGATGCCCTAAGCACTTCTTATGAGTTGTGAATGCGAAAGCATAAATGTGCAATTGAACGCCGTTGTGCACTCCTTGGAGCCCTCTGCGACGAGACAAGCAGAAGCGGCCGCAGCGCCGGCGGGAGTACGAGAGCGACATGGCTGAAAGCAAAGCGGAGAACACGTGACACAGTGTTCCTCCTTCCCCCTCTCTGCGGGCCTCCGGGGCGGCCGCGCGAGCGCCACCCTTTTCGTCTCACCGGCGCTGAGAAGGCTTCCCTGTGGGGTGGCGTCCCTTGGAACTACGCGTCGCAGCTATTTTAAAAGCCGTTCCGACAGAGGGAATTTTCTGCCATTTTTCGCGGTTACGCACAACGCCGACTGGGGCGGTTAATGCTTTCGCATTAATAAAAAGTTTGTACTGTATGATCACGAAGCCTGAGCCGCACACCTCCGACTCGGCACCGAAGAAGACCTCCTCGACCCTCGACCCGCACGGCACCGGGGACTGACAACAACAAAGAACCATTTTTACTGCATATGAAAGTGTTTCGAACTGCTAAATATGGGTCATGTCACGCGGTTTATAGACCAACAGACTACTAGCAGGGTGCGAAAGCATTTATCCTCTATAGGCGTTTCAAAGCATTGCCCAGCCTTTCCGGCCAATGTTCGAAGGAGGTATATGCCATTCAATTATATACATTATGCATGGCTTAAGTTGCACACTCTGTTAAATCTAGACTTCCTGAGGGATTGTATCCGCTAACGTGGCCTTTAATGAACTGGGTCAATTCTGCGAGTGTTTCAGAAAGGATTGCTCTCGCATTTAAAGCTGGTGCTTGTAACATTTTCAGCCGGTGATACTCTCAGTGCGAGATGTGAGGAACGCGGCGCAGTTAGCGCGAACACCATATCGGCGATAGTTCTTTTTTTTTCTAAATTTTCCCAAAGCGGGTATTGACGAGCCCGCAAAGTGCATAATAAAGTAAAACAGTATTAACGCAAAGTATAAAAAAACGCGAACAGGAGAGAGCGCTAACTTGCAACTAAAGAGTTTACTGTAAGCGAGGAAAAAAACGAAAGAAGAAAACAAGTGTTTACCACTTCTCCGCATCTAGGTCCGACCACCCTATCTCCTGAGCGCACGTGAGGGGATCTCACTGTCAACTTAAGAAAATCTATTTTCATGTTCGAAAACGTCACTGACCGTTCAGTGAGACAGTACTTACCATCCCTGAAGCCCCTGGCTGTACACCAACATTTAGAACGGTAGCTACCAGACACCCTTTCCTTTAGAAAAATGGGACCCCAGTAGCTTATTTTATACCGGGTCTGATCGCGGAAAGGGAAACCCTGTTTTCTGCCCTTGTAAATAAGCCACGCTGGAACTCGGTAAGAAAATGACGCTCGCGGCGCTGATAGAACGCGAAAGTTTGTGAACATAACATTATGAGATAATAAGAGAGAAGAACAAAATTTTCATATAAAGCGACGTGCACCTAAACCTACTACTAATTAAACTAAGATACGACATTGGCGGCGCCTGTACAGTTTGTTTCAGTAAGAATATTTTCTCAGCAAACACAGAAAAGAGTATCGTTTTTCTAGGTGACGAGTTTCTTCTCCGGAAATAAATACTACAGGCGCCCACCGTGTAATTTTTTGTTCGATGAATATCATGCTTAGGAGGACGCCGGCTCATTTACACATTTTCTTTTCTTCTTGTATGTTTTGTTTTTTATCCAGGTAACGTCGTGTGCGCAAACTTTCGAATTTTATCATCTTCGGCAGCGTGACATTTTCAAGGAGTTGCAGCTTTCTGCGATGCCTAGATTATGTATGCGGGTCCAAGAGCCGGGTTTCATTATCTCGATCGGACCCGGTAGCTATGTAGGTGTGTATGGTGGCTGTTCCAATCGCTTGTCGCTGCACTGCCTTCATTGCACACTAAACCGTTTTGTAAAGAAAACAAAAAAAAAAATGGTCCGTAGGCCTTTTTAATAAAGCTCTTCCGGTCGCTGCCACTTTC
Organism: Ixodes ricinus; assembly: GCA_037355805.1. Classification (NCBI taxonomy): domain Eukaryota; kingdom Metazoa; phylum Arthropoda; class Arachnida; order Ixodida; family Ixodidae; genus Ixodes; species Ixodes ricinus. The sequence continues at coordinate 167,980 of JAZHYW010017486.1, read as the reverse complement.
AGGGGTGATGCATGCGATTCCAGTCTTGCTCACTTTTCAAAGCCACTGACTCGCTTTTGCTGGTCTGCGGAGATTGCAGTCTGACTCTTAACGTGTAAATATTGGAATAGTATTTTCCCAGTCACGAAGTCGCGACCTTCTTGTTGCGTTTCATTGGGGTTAACTTCCGACTGCGCGTGGACGCTGGAGACTCACGCCACAACACACGCGGTCGGCACACCACGAGAACATTTGCATAATTGACGAGAACGCCCCCGGAATACAGATGGCGCAATTGGTATGCATGCGTCTGGTTACTGAGGAAAACCGTTTTATCAAATACGAGTCACCTCGCTCTTCCAAATAGAGTTCAGGACACAAGTATGCTTCTGTGCGGAAGCATTTGGGGAGAACATCAAAGGTACAAATCAAATAGTGCTTGGCCCACATTCACTTGACATCAAATTTTATGCTTAGTTTTGTCTAGTTCATAATGCCGAAAGGTTGCTTCAGGGTCATTTCATGCGACTACAGTAAGATATTAGTGTCTGAAAGCGAAAGGTAACGCGAAAAATCGGATTGCAATGACCAAATGGCATGTAATGCCGTTACTGGTAGAGTGTCATATTTGTGTCTATAGCGCTCTCTAGTGTCTGTAAATTACTGACGAGTTACGTATTGCCTTTAATTTTTTCGACGTATTGTTTTTCAAATTACGTTATTCATCATCGGCTAAGTTTGACAAAAATTACAACCTTCTTTCTCTTGAAGCCATATTTCTTTTTTTTTTTATTTTATATTTTGAGACAAAGTAGATATTTCAGAGTGGCCCTATGCACGGCGCCTTTTAAAACCCCTCACTCATAAAAATTAAAAGTTCCTACACCTGCGTACTAGACAAGTTACATTTTTGTTTCTTCCTGGGAAAGTATCGCCATTGTCTTCCCTGCCTGCTGGCCTAACACAAACAGACACTAACGTAAGGGCTACCAAAACTTCGCAAGGCGACTGGTTGATCGGTTTCTGTTGCCATGACAATAACCGTTTTGGTCCTTTGAAACCTTCGAAGCATTGAAAGGATCATTCGGAACTGGTCGCGACAAGATTGCTATGTAGCGTCATTTCCTCCCCAATATAAGCATCCTTGTCACTGTGTATGTAAACAACCAATCATTAATCATGCTTATCTCTGCATATCTCTCGCACAATAGTATTGTTGTTCTTTCGTATTTCAAGAGAAGAAAATTATTTTTCTATGCCACAAAGCACCGACGCTGCACGTGGTGGCAATGCAAAGCTGTGCCCATGTTTCGCCGGAGTGCTGATAACAATATCTCGGTATTCAAGAAATGTCTCTATAAAGAAATCTGTCGCCGGGAATTTCGACCGTCTCTCCACATATGGAAAGATCAAGGAGAAACTGCTCATTCCATGGACCAAAATGGTGACCGTCTCTCCACATATGGAAAGATCAAGGAAAAACTGCTCATTCCATGGATCAAAATGGCGACCATATGGGGAACTTGGCGCTATTTTCAAGTATTGAGTGAATTCAGTCTGTCTAGAAGTATTTATAACGATGATCTAGCCCACCCTCACTAAAGCATCCCGACGCGGTACCGCACATCCGCAGCCACGATCATCGCCGCTCGAAGATTTTAACTCTCAAGTCTAGTACACAGCATGCATCTCAGCAATGAGATAACGCGTAGTCAGCCGTGACTCAGCGCTGAGTTTGCGCAGCACTGTGCATGCGGAGGACGGTTCACACTGTACCGTTTTCATGCGTTGCGTAGTGATACGAGAGATTACGTAATTTAACATCGAGAATCGCCGGCACATCCGTGCTTTGTATCGAGCGTGGCAACCAATCCAGGAAGTAGGTATGCACGTGGCATTCAAAGCATGGATGTAGCGAACGTAGCGCAACTTTACTAGATATTGGGTCACTAACAGAACTGCCCATAGACGCTGGTTGCACGAGCAGTGCAACCCCCTCCCTCCCCTTCCCCCCACGGCTCGTGGGCCGTCGTTCGACGAGCCAGTGGTTTTGTGGGAAGGCTTCAATGATAACTGCAATGTATTTTATGGAATACGTATGTTTCGAAGTACAGAGTGTACATGGCATTTCACCGTAGTATTTGGAACAGAGTTTTCCAATGAAAATCTAGATGGCGCTTCAAACGACCGGGGGCGGGGGGGGGAGGGGGGTACTGAAAGCAGCGAGGATGGTTACGACCCTCCGCTGGAGGTCAACAACCGAGGTGATCTAATAAAGTGAACGTAACGTAAGGAAACGTAAGAAAACGTAAACAAATGCTGACTGTGTCGAATGGGCCTGAATCAAGAAAAGACAGGGGACGCGTACAGCGGAGCGTTGCTAGAGCACTGATATAAAATAGAATCAGCGAATTATTTACTTTATACTGGTTAGCGCTGCGGTGCATGTGTCAACGGGACTTTAAAGCCCATGAAAGGCGTACCATCCGCCGATCATCTTTTTTCAGTCTGGTGCCTCTCGGCCGGGTTTGGCGTCGCAACTCCAGCGTGTAGCTTGTTTTCCGAAAAGCTTATGAAACAGTAATACCCTTCAGCTCGTAAGAACGCTGAGAACGTGAGAGAAGCTTGCGTTACACGTTTGATCCTTACTCGAGGGTCTCGTATACTTTCGCTGAAACACTGCAACTCCTATTGCTTCTTTCTTCTTTTAGTCCTCGTGAAGGTATGGACAGGCCTTTAATCCCCGACGAAGGCGTACTATCCGCCGATCATCCCTTTCTCTCCGGTGCTCAACGGCAGAGTTAGAGCGTCGAAACTCCAGCGAGAAGCTTTTCTTTCCTATCAGCTTGTGAAAGAGCAGTACAGTTCAGAACCGAGAGCTAACCTTACGTCACAGGACTGATCCTTTTCCGTGGGACTCAGGTACGTTTGCTGAAACATTACAACTCCCATTGCTTCTTTCTTCTTTTGCTCCTCGTGAATTAAGATTACTTGTTTGTTCGCCAAAGAAAACTAAATAAATCCAAGCGAAGCCAATTGACCTGAAACTGTGAAAAGCACATATTCGACAAATTTCATAGGCAAGGCCAATGTTTGTTCTTGTGGAAACGTGAGGGTATCAATTTCCGGCTCATTACAAATTACTATTAAGTAATAGTTCTGAAATGGAAACAAGCGAAGCAAAACAAACAGGACGGTATCTCAGGCTAGTGTTGGAATGAAACGATAACTATATTTTGCTGCTGTTTGCAGGATGGTAACGAAACCCAGCCCCATGTTAACTTTTGAAGATAAAAAAAAAAGAATACGACTGATCAGTTTGGTTTTGTTACTTCCGTTCTGCAGTGAGAACAATGCTGACCTTTGTGTAATGGAAAGGCGGCTGGTCCTTAGCTAAACACTAACACAGATTTCGAGTGGGACATGATTCACGCCACCGGTCTTGAACGAAACTTTAGAACAATAGACTTTTCTCCAAATTACCCAGGCACTATGGAGGACGCTGTGAACGTAGGAACACGCACTCAGCTCGGTGGTCGTGTCTGTAGGAAATATACAAAGTAAAGAACCTTAATCGTTGTGTTTGCCGAACAAACGTGCCAAGTGCGGTTTGATTATTTTCGGTTTAGAATAATTACTACATTCGCTACATTTAGGAAGCGCCGGACGGGGTGTTCATTTAAAAATAAATACCTTTTCACTCTCTGTTTCTTGTCGGCGCTGCACTGTTTCCCGGTCTTGTTTGTGGGCACATTATGGTGCTTAGTGAAGAGCGGTCGCAAAGGCGCGATCATTACAATTCAGAAATATTACGGCCTGAACTTCCTGAAGTTCAGGCCGTATCGTTTTGCCCTGTCGCGGTTTGTCTTAATATTTTTACAGCAGATGAAATCTTCGAAAATTGGAAATAGCGTGAATAACCAGCGGAAAGAACGAGAAGTGAACGAACACAACGCTGACTAGGCAACCGTAGTTTATTCCTGCGAGGAACAGCATATTTTATGTTTTTCTTTCTGTTCCTCACAGGAATAAACTTCAGTTGCCAGTCAGCGTTGTGTCCGTTCACTTCTCGTTCTTTTCCTTCGTTTATTTCACGCTGTTTTTAAGTTTTCATAATGCACCAACTAGCCCAACTTCACGCCTTGTTGCAAGAAACCTTTTCCTGAGATTTCGAATGAAGCGTTCAGATAACTGGAAACAATGATTTCAAGCACCAGGAAGACATACAGTGTCGATACTCTAAGACTTACTACGCATTGAAGCGAAAACAAAGCAGTCGCGAGTTAATCGCCGGTACAGTCACGGCGATGGATGTGACGCGTCACGCCGAAATCGTTCAGGTATCGGTGTCGCGTTCACGCACTGTGGGATGCGTGAACAAAGGCGGTCGGAAGAAAATGGACATAGCACCATTTTGTTCCGAGCTCTTTTGGTTTCTTTTGTTTCTTTTTTTGTTACACGTAAAGCGTGCCTTCCAGTACGAACTCTTGGCATTGACAGTGCCACTGTGGCACGTTCTTATCGGCTATTTGTTTGCATTTTTCCAGAAAAGCAAGTATAATGCGGGTTGCTCACACCGTGGCGTAGCTCTATCTGGTTGGTTAAAAAGGGCTATACCAGTTGCATGGTCTCACAACTGCATTCTTTGCAAAACACACACAAAAGAAGTTAAAACAACAACACGCAGACCGTTGGACACGTGTTTCTAGACTTTTAGATGGTGTATTCTTGTTGTATCTTAATGCGGCTGCCTACGTAAGGCAGGATGAACAACCAGTCCTCCTGTGGTGCTCTCTATCCACTTCTTAAACTTTTCACTAGCGGCCGCGGTCCACTCGTGCACACAACACAATCCCCACTCAAGAGAAGAGTTTAACAAAGGAAGAATCTGTCCGGAGGTTTCCTATATTACGTGGACTTTCGTGGGCTGCAAGAGGTAATTATGTAGCCACTCCAGTTTTTGGATTTGTGTCGCTCCTCATGTACCTCGTGTCTTGCTGGAACGTGGGCTCGAGACAATCTCGATGCATTCCAGCATTCTCCCCAGACGTGAAGAAGGTACTTGGTCCCACGCGTCTTGAATACTTTCAGGGGGCCAAACACCATGGCGTTCTCTTCGGTTGGTGTGAAGGAAGGTTTACTCGTACATAGTCTTCTACACCCGCTGCAAATGGTTTGGCTCTCCGCCTGTCGTCTGTGTATTGCTTGGTACGTTTCTGATAATTTTCGACGAGTTGGCGGAGTTGCTGCACCTCAAAGTGAATAGGCTCGTCAAAACTTAGGAAGCCCGCGATGTTCGTACGAGTCCCCATCTTACGCCCGTGGACTAGTTCCGCGGGGAGGAAGCTTCGTAGCTGCATGACGTGTGCTTCTGTAGACGCCTAGAAACTCCTCAAGGCACGCATGAATGTTGCCCAGTCCTTGTATGGTAGTTGGACGTACTCCTTAGAAACCCTGACAGTTCGCCTGTGGATGATAGATCGCAGACCGGAGATGAAAAATCTTTCCTATACTTCAGTAACTCCCGGAAGATCCGTGCGATTGAAACCGTGGACCATGGTCGGATAGAATCAGCTCTGGATATCCCTCCCGGTTGAAGGATTGTAATAAGGAGTTCACATATAGCTTTAGTCGTCTTTTGGCTGCAGAGAGCTGCCACCTGGCCACATAATGAAATAGTCGACCAATGTGATTGCAAATCTGAATTGCGAAGGAAATTTGTAAAATGGTCCGACAACATAACTCTCCTGAACAAACCGCATAAGTGTACCTTTCACAATTTTTTAGACAAATTCGTAAAGCCTAAAAAAACACTCTTTCTCTCTCTCTCTTTATATATAAATATATATATACATATATATATATATATATATACATATATATATATATATATATATATATATATATATATATAGAAGAGAGAAAGAGAGAGAGAGAGAGACACACAGTTGATTCTATCTTACTCGAAATTCATCTGAACTTTTTATATGATATAACGAATGACGACGCACTCACTGATGCAGCTGTCATCCCCCTTTAGCCTGAATCTGAACGTCTCGAAAATGTCTCTTTGTTTTTGTTTTATAATTGCGCAACATCTCTGTTTTATCCACTATTCAATCACACGGACACCCTATCACAGTAAACGGTCGAGGTTCCCCGAAGGAGATTTCTTCACGGAAAGCTCTTGCTCTACACGCCCTTTCATTAATGCCTCTCTACCTGTCCGCCTCTTCACGATCGCCTCACGTTGTCGTTGGTGCCACAGCACTACTGCAAATGTGACTCATCTCTACATATTGGTTTGGCATGCTTTTGTTTAGATTATCATTCTTGCGCGTATTCTTGTTTACTCTTGGACATAAGCTGGAGTAGCTTCAGTGCGAGCCGTGAATTTCGCGGAACCGCTAGGAAGCGTAAAGTATTTCTGAGAGTGTGGAACAATCTTTGAACATGCGTGCACCTGTCCACTTTTGCTTTTTGTTTGCGGGCAGAATTTAATTAATTGACGCCATTTTACGTATTATCTACCGGAGAATGTGCTTTTTGGACGTCTCCACTTTGCTGAGGCTGACGGCTGATTTGATACTAAAGCTTGAACCGGCAATACGATCGTCCATAAAGGTCGCAGTACGACCTTTATCAGAGACAAATTGCAAGCCCCTCTTAACTAATTAATCCGTTGATTCTGAAGAGGTACAGTGATGTGTCGTTAATATGGACGCCTCCGTTCCCCAAAAAATCGTCCATGATGTGAGTTGTCCATATTAACGAGACAAAAATGGCGTATTAATTCCACGTCGTTCCCGGAAGTGTCGGTGTCCACATGGCGGGGTATCCATATTAACAGGGTCCATATTAACGGAACAAAATGCGCGGCTAACCCACTACGGTTCTGTTCCCGAGAATGGTGTCCACATAGCGGGGTATCCATATCAATAGGGTCCATATTAACGAGACAGCAATCCGTGTATTTGCCCCTGATTGTTCCCCGGAGAGTGGTGGTCCATATAGCGGGTATGCATGTAGAGGTCCGCTTGTAACGAGAAATGACTGCCTACATACAAAAAATGTATATCTGGTAGGTCTGAAGATTTCAGATATGGCCATGTCGAAACCAGCCACACTCTTTTGACATGGCATATCCGCCAGATATACCCTCATAATGCCAGATATAGCCTGATATCCCCTGGCCAGGTATAAAATCCCAGATCTGGCTAAGTAAGGAAATTAGATCGTAGGCATGTCAAAAGGACACAAACACAAATCAGCACTTTATATCTTTGTATCTGCAATTCTCCCAAGTACTAGCCATGCCTCCCGAAGAATTATAAGACGTTGATCCCTTCCAGCTCCTAGGCGGTACATAAACGATACTAAAGTTTTATTAATTCATGGTTACACATTTTCCGAGGTAATGCGTAGTACCCAGAACAAGCATCCCATAGCTCAAGGACCTGTCACCATCTTTAAATTTCTCCTCAATGGCAGGGTTTATGATACTGTACATCTGTCCAACCTTCAACCAGGTAGAGGCCAAAAATCTCTCTATCTTATCATTCTCGTGATTGTTGTTTTGGGAATTACCTAAAGCGAAATACAGCAAAACGGGATTGCTCCGATTCAATGATCTGTTTCTAAGTACAACGTTCTAATAATATCAGCGTCTTTGACTATTGCAGAATAAATAATAATGTAAGGAGATATGTCTACGCTCATCAGGTTGAAGGTTGAACAGATACACGAATTACTGACATTGGCAGAAAAATGTTAAAGTGATATGACAGGTACTTGGGTTAAATATACACTTGTTCAGGGTGACTCGAATTACTCAAACTATTGCTCATAAATTGAGTCAAAATTTCAATCCACGGGCGGCTAGAGTAACACCGTCTGATTCCTCAGTACGGGCCGAGGTGCTTGGGAGACAGCAAATTGTCTAATCCAGCCGTATTAACACTTCGCGTCATTAAGTCTACAATTGTTAAATCCTCGAGAAGATTGGCACAAATAATCTGAGCAGAACATTACAAAGCTGAAGTTCAGGGTGGCTTGTGCTAATATTTAGATTACAGAACAACGAGTGCATTCTACATTTTGCCCAACAAAGTAAATTTACAAGCTTTTTATGCTTTTTAATATGTATTGACGGCCCGCACAGATAAAGCTGTATATACGCCAGATAAGTCTTTATATACGCCATATCTAAGGGCTGTATATACGCCGAGATAAGCCAGCATATACGCCAGATAAGTCTGTATATACGCTATATCGGTCTGTATATACGCCAGATAAGTCTGTATATACGCCGAATAAGTCTGTATATACGCCGTCTGTAATCATATAATGTTTGATATGCGCTTGAATGGGGCCCAGATGCCAGATTTCAATACAGGTTGTACACACTTTCCCAATTTCAAGTCGGAAATTTCCAACCGACATAAATGGCTTCAAAACTTCCGGTATATCCGGAAGCTGGACGTTACCCAGAATTCATTACCTCGTGGGTGAAGATGAGACACTGGGCATTGTTCAAAAGACTTCCATCGCGCCTTTCATTTAGTCTTCATTCACAACCACAGGTGGGCACGCCTACACAAAACAAATCGGCTAGGAACCTAAAGATTTTAATGTCCAGAGGACTAAGAAGCTCTCGCTGACTGCTCTGTCACACTCCGCCATGAAAATATCGCGCTGGAACGGGGTGCCTCGAAACCACGGATTCCGCACTTTTGCACGTTCGACTTCCCGCTGAAAGACGCTATCGTGATTTAAGGTACATAGTAACCAATGCGCAGCAAAAGAAGTCCCAACTTATTCCGCACGGGTTCCTAAGGAAAATTATCCCGACTGCTCAATGCCCTGCCCCAAGCAGGAAGCACTTTGTTATATGGTATGGGATAGAACCATAAATCATCCACGTTGATAAGACGGAACAATACACACTTCATCCTTCCTTCGCATGTTATAGGAGAGTTTTTGAATTTGGCGAATATAAAACCAAAACAGAGGGAAATTCTGGAGGTGTTCAAAATCAGGGGTTAGGAGGGTGATGACGGAAGCAGCAGTGCGCTGTTTATTTATTTATTTATTTATTTATTTATTTATTATTTATTTATTGATACCCTTCAGGGCCCGAAGGCATTACAGAAGGGGGTGGGCATAGCAACAATATACAAACAAAACAAATATACCTAACTAGTGAGTTAAACAGGACAAAAATATTTTAAATAACACACACACAAACAAATCCACTTAACAAGGGAGTTATAGAGGATACAAAAAATAATTGTAAACAGCGATTCGAAAATCAGAGCTCTCGGCAATCTCGACTACAGCTGCGGGAAGGCGATTCCAGTCCAGTGACGTTTTGGGCAAAAAAGACTGAAAAAAACGTGATGTGTGACAGTGAGCAATGCCAACTTTATATTGATGGTCGACGCGAGATGAGATATAAGACGGTTGTATTAACAAAAGCTGGCGCATTGACGTGTTAAGATAATGGATCTTATGAAATAAGCACAAGCGTGACACTTTCCTGCGAAGAGAGAGGTCAGGTAAGCAGAGATTGAATTTCATTGCTGATACGCTGGATGTTCGGTGATAGTTATGTAGTATGAATCGAGCGGAACGGTTTTGAATGGCTTCAACTGATGATGCAAGTGTTATACCAGGGTCCCATATAGCTGCGGCGTATTCAAGCTTACTTCGGACCAAAGACTTGTAAAGAAGTAGTTTTAAAGAGGTGGAAGCAAGAGAGAAGTTTCTTTTAAGATAGCCTAACATGCGGTTTGCATTATTGATTACGTATTTAATGTGAGTATCCCAGGAAAGGTTATTTGTTATATGCACACCGAGATATTTATAAGATAATACAGAATCAAGGACAGTGCCGCTAATATTGTAAGAATGGGATGTGTTCATTTGATGTGATACTCTCATGGATTTGCATTTGTTAATGTTAAGTTTCATATTCCATGTGTCACACCACCGGAAATGCTGTCAAGGTCTGACTGAAGAGAATGAATATCAGAATCATTGGTTATTTCCCTGTAGATGACACAGTCATCTGCAAATAAGCCAATGGACGACGAAACATGAGTAGGTAAATCATTAATATAAATAAGAAATAAAAGAGGACCTAGTACGGAACCTTGGGGAACGCCTGAACTTACTGGTGAATGAACTGAGCTACAGCCGTTAACATGGACAAATTGTAAGCGGTTAGTTAAAAAAGAATCAATCCAAGCAAGAACATGGGGTTCTATGTTAAGGACAGCGAGTTTATGAAGAAGAAGCCGGTGTGAGACTTTGTCGAATGCTTTTGAGAAGTCTAAAAATACACAATCTACCGCGGAAGAACGATCAAGAGCGACATGAAGATTGTGTGTAAGTGTTAACAATTGAGATTCACACGAGAATAGTTTCCTAAATCCATGTTGAGTAGGGGTAAAAAAGAATTAGAATTAAGGAAAGCAACAAGATTAGAGTAAATTATGTGTTCCAGAAGTTTGCAGGGGATGCTTGTTAATGAAATCGGACGATAATTACAAAGGCTAGATTTATCGCCACTTTTATGGACCGGAATCACCTTCCCTACCTTCCAGTCCTCGGGAAGAGTACCAAGATTGAGAGATTGCTGGAAAAGCTTAGTTAAAATAACAGAAGAGTACATTTTAGTGTTTTTTAAAAATTTTGAGTTTATATTGTCAGTGCCAGATGATGAGGATAGTTTAAGGCCATCAATAATTTTGACAATGCCACCACATTCTATTGTAATGGAATCCATAGTGCAAAAGTTTGATGGGAGCAAGTCAGGGCAGTCAAGAATGTTTGAGCTGGAAAAGGAGTCGACGAACATTTCATTTAGCGCGGATGCACACTCCCTCTCTGGTATCTCTTCCCCGTCCGAGTTGGTGAGCCTTACACCAGGTTTTTCGCAGGGGTTCACAACATTCCAAAACTGACGAGGATTGTTGAGCAACATTGCTGGCAAAGTACTTCCGAAGAAACGCTGTTTCGCTTCACTGACGGCAGTTTTATATAAAGCAGCGACGGAGCGATATGCCGCCCAGCGTACATCAGCATTAGATGAAGCGGATAACTTCGCAGTGCGAAACAACCGTTTCTTTTTGTTTGAAAGCCTTCTGAGCGCTCCATTGAACCATGGGGATCGAGTGGAAGAACGAATAGTTCGCACAGGAATGTACATATTCGTAAGAGAATTCACTTTGTCTTTAAATAAACACCAATTAGCCTCGACGGAACGCTCGGAAAAGTTACGCAGATATTCTGCCAAAAACGAACACATATCGTTGTTGATGGCTGTAAAATCAGCATGGGCATAGTCAAATATGCGTTTAACACTTTTCGACGATTTACACTTTGGGATATTTAAGGAGAATAGTAACAAAGAATGATCGCTAAGACCGGGTAAATATGTGAGAGGGGAAATAAGTTCACTTGACGTGGTTAACACTAGGTCTAATATAGTGGCTGTAGAATTAGTAACCCGTGTAGGCTGCACTACTGTCTGAGAGAAGCTAAAATCGGTACAGAAGTTTAAAAAATCATTACTCTCTGTGGAAAATGGGTTAAGGAAAGGGCTGTCGCTTGTCCACACAATGTTTGGGTAATTGAAGTCTCCCAAGAGTATTACAGGAACATTTGGGAAGCGTACATGGACCGCGTTAACGACATCGTGAAGCTCGGCAACAAAATTGGCGATCTTTGTGGGAGGGCGATAGCAGACACCCAAAACATACTTGCTATGATTTATGTACGTTACTCATTTTTTTCCGACGAAAACAAATTCAAATATATTTCGAGTGAGACTAGATACGTTCGTGTTTTCGAAATGATATTAGGTTGTCAGTGGCGCCGCGTGCGTGCGTTCCTACCTCTTTGTCGTGGTGCTTGTTTGGTGCTTTTGCGTAGTAACCGTGTACCAACTATTGTGCTTGCACCCTCCGTTACACTGAACAGTTGGCTGTTGTAGAGGTTCTAGTTTAGAACACTTAGTTCTGCAGACTGTAGCATGTGCAGCGCGTAAACTACACCGACTGTACTCGCCGTTCCTCTGGGATGGATTCTCAGAATACTTTGCTGTGTGTGCAAAACAAATATGTCAATAAAATACAGCATTGAGGCCACACCAGGGCGTAGAACATACACCAAGAAGACCTTCATCGTAACATAAATCATGGTTTGATTCAGACTTATTTAAATTTGATTATTCGATTCAAAACTTTTCTAAACAAATATTTTCCTATCGTTTTTTATTTACTGTTTATCTATCATTTCGATGCCGACCATACACAATATTGTTTCGTATTTAAATCAAGGAATCATCGAGCAAGAAACTACAACAGGTTGAATACAATATCTACGCAAAGGTCTTCTGAGCGTATCCAAACGTTGTTTTCGTTATTCCATCCGCTTCGTTCATTACTTACGTAACGTACTTCTTGCAAGTAACAGGGACGCTGAAAGAAAGAAACTAACACCAGTAAAGTAATGTCCTCTTGCAACAAAATCATAACGCCAAATAAAAAGCAAATAAAGGTTTCTCAGCAACCAAAGGTATAAACCTGTCTTTGCTCTGTGGCGCATGGTTTGGTCAATAAATAGCTTGTAATTATAGTGTACTTTCATTTTAGAGTAATTCTCTTCGGCGTTGTGCTCAATGATCGGGCGGATTAATCGATCAATTTATCGTGTTTCAAAAACATCAGTAATTCCTTCTTCCACATTGTTCTCAAGGATCGGGAGGATTAATCGATCACTTCATCGGGTTTAAAAATATATCTAGTGTTTAAGAATCACTATTTTATAGCTAGTTTTTTTTCTCCATAAACTCTCCCGACATGAATCTAATGAACTTTATTTAGATAAAATTAACCGTGAATTATTTATCTTTTCAACAAAATTTGAATTAATTTTTTTTTTTTTACCTTGATCAACGGTTTTATTAGTTTCATGGAATTCCTAGTAGTGTTTGAAGCGATCCAAGAGCGCTCACGTTAGCGTCTTCAGTGTTGTAGATGAGAGCTCACGCTTGCACATCTAAGAAGATGAGAAGATGTCATCGAGGAAAGCGTTCGGCCTCCCCAACCTTCCCGCCTTGCTCCCCCACCTTCCCCTCTGCACGCCTTCTCGGGGCTAGCAAGAACGGTTACGCACGCGGAGTTTTTGAGGCATACGCCAGGAGGGGCGCACAGAGGGACATCTCGTCGCCGTCTCTGCTGTTGACAGACAGAGAGGTTGCGTTCCTGGAACCGGAACTGTCAGCGGCGCGGGCTGTGACACGTTTGCGCCGAGGACAAGCGGGATGCGGTCCTTCTTCCCCACCCCTCCTCCCCCGCCTGGCGGGTACTCTCATTTCTCCTTCCCCCTCTCCCCTCTCTCTCTCTTTCAGCTAGGTCTACTCCTCCTTCTCTCCTACTCCGCGAAACCTCGACTTCCTTTACGACCACTGCCCCCCCCCCCCTTCTCCTTTCCTCCTTTCCCGGCTCCCCTTTTCCATTCATCCATGAGAATTCCAGAGCTTGGTGCTAGTCAGCATTACACCCTGTACGCTGCAAGTCGAAAGATGCGATGTTTTGTCTTCATTCATGTCTTATTCTTCCTAGTTTTTATCTTTATCCTCGACGCGCTCAACAAAAGTTTATTACTCCAGAAGTATCTGATTAAAAGTATTCCGATTACTTGTAATGAGACCCGTACAAGTCTGGCATTTTCACTGTCACGTGCCCGTAGGGAGAGGTTGGGGAATTCGAGGGCTCAATTTTCTTCCGACTCTGAACAAAAAGGAAGGCCATAAATTGAGAGCGGCTGGGTAGTGTATTAGGCGAAGAAACTGAATGCGGTGAACGCAAGGGACGACGACATAGCTAGTAAAGAGCTCGGAGCGGAAGCGCTGAAAAGATAAGCGACCGAAGAAACCCTAGGGCATTTCAAGGCGTAATTAGAAAAAGCTATGGCGGGAAGTGGCGTGCGGAATGTGGGCAGAGTAAGGGAAAAGCGAGCAGAAACACGTGATTGATTTTAGGGATCCGAAGAACAAAGTAACGAGGCAATTGTTGGCAGAATTTTGTTTGGGAGGAAACGAACTCTCCCGTTCTTGCTGCAGGAGCTAGGCAAGAGAAAATTAAGGACGGATAAAACGTGGAGTAATGAACGCCTAGGAGTATGAGCAAAATGGGTGTGTTCCCCGGAAGATGCGAACTTGAAACAATGCCTTCTAAGTTGGAAAGAGTTGAGTGAATGATTCATAAAAAAAGAAACGCCGGTAGAGATGTTTTGTTTGAGGGAATATGGTGATCTGCAAGACACTGAAGTAAAACCAGAATTGGGAGAAAAATTACATTAGGCGGAGGACGGAGATATTCTTTGGGGAAGGCAATTTAAAGCAAGAGATATATAATGTGTAAGACATTCGGACAAAACTAGGAGATTATTGAATTGAAAGTTATGTAGAGTATTTCGTAAACAACATTTACTTCTGGAAGTAAAAATGAAAGGAGGAGGGTTGACAATGGTAAAGAGAACGGAAGATTCAAAGCAACAGGGATGCTTGGTGGTTTGGGGAATGGTGAAGCAGATTTTTAGAGGGAGTTACTAAAGATGGAAGTTAGACATAAATACAAGGCAAGCCTAGAGGGTTTGGGAAGACGGTGATGAACTATGAGTTTAGAGGGATCAGCGACGGAAACACGAAGCTGATGAAAGGAGAAAATTCTTTTAAGAAATGAAGTTTAGGGAGTTTCGAATGAGGCAACCCAATAATGGAGTGGGCTGCGTGCAAAGGATGGTGCAGAGATTTAACGAAGCTGACGCTCCATGATATAAGTTTCCATGGAAAAGAATAGTTAATTTTGCGAAACGTAATTTTGAACTTATAACTGAGATCTATAGATGTGTTGAATATTTATTTATTGAGGTGTTTAGCAAACCGTAAAAAAAGATTACAAAACACAAAAAGTAAAAAATGTGAACATTCTGAGGCGTTAAATACTTCAGTAGACTTTAAAAAAATAATATGCGCGGGTGCCCACTGAAAAGCAAATTACTTAACAAAACCAAAATCTGCAAATCTTGGAAAAGATTACCCATACCCACAGCCATAGTGAGAAATAATAGTATTAAACTAATAAAAGAAAATCCTCTTAGGCTCAGACATTAACCTTAATGAGTAACGAAGACGATGAAAAATATCACATCAATGGACAATCATGAAACATTTACGAAACAATGCCCTACGGTAGAAGCCAGTAGTCTTTTAAAAATTTAGATAAACAGGGTGCCATAAGAGATGAAAAAACCGTTGCGCAAATCGCATTACAGAGTCAGTCCAAGAACTTAACTGCTTCTCTTGTAATAATAACCAAAATTGTGAAATTTGTTTGCTCAAGCTTAGCTATTCTGCTGGAAGGTTTCTCTTGTAGGAGCAGAAAACATGTCAATCAAACTTCAACCTCAATAAATCAATCAATCAATGAAATAAAAAAAATAACCGAACCAATAAATAAAGAAATATTTTTATTTTTGCAATCGGAGACGCATCTTTTCTTGAAAAGTCGACCGAGAAATAGAAAGGCTAAAACACTGTCGTTGGCGGGATTTACATGGATGCCATCACGTAGCGCATCGAATCGAGAGATGGCCAATCAAGCGCTTCTGATCCTGCTTTTCCTTTCTCTTTTATTCAATGATAGGCGGCCAATCTTGATTCGATTCGCTACGGTGGCATCCATGTAAACCCCGCCAGCGTAGGGTACATTGGGCAGGAATGGGACTGTTTTCACACTAGAATCTTTCGCGTAGTTTAATGGACATAGAAAACGAAATTTAATGGTTTTAAATGTTAAGTGAGAGATGTTTCCAATAAACTGAACAACACTTCGTTCGAACAGTTTTACGAAACGTAAAATTTAATTTAAAGAACAAAAATGCGTTTTATTCCACGCTCTTTTCAGGAAGGAACGGGACGCATACAAGAATGCGCTAAAAAGAGTAATATACCTTGTTGCAGGTTAAGAAAACAAAGAAAAGCTATTCCCCAGAGAAAGGGAACAAGGGGGACAAAGGACAAACACAAATCTCCAAACACAGCTAGGTGACTTTTGCGTGACGAAAAAACCGTCTGGACGGGGAATCGAACCCCAGACCTCTCCATTTCAAGTGGAGGGCTCTATTAACTAAGCTAACCAGGAGTAAGACGACATCAGAGCAAACAGGTTTTATCAGCTGCCACAAGTCTAACGCCAACAAAGGTGAAAAGCTTGCATTTCAAGGTGATGATTATAATGCAGTTAAGAGCAAAGGTGCAAGCAAGCTGGACAAGGATGACGAAAATAATCCCTGGAGAAAGGGAACAAGGGGGACAAAGGACAAACCTTGTTCCCTTTCTCCAGGGAATATTTTCGTCATTCTTGTTTAGCTTGCTTGCACCTTTGCATTTAATTGCATTATGATCATCAGCTACTCCTCCACTCCTTGTACTTTTGCAACACCAACGTCAAAAAGGGGCGAGTCCCTCTTTGCCACCTCTTGCCTCCTCTTTAACCTTCACTCTGCTAAGCGAAAAGAGTAGAGGAGGAGGTTGTTCTGCTTTCCTTAACCTGCAACAGGGTATAGTGAATATTGCAGGTGGACAAGTCTACATCAGGAATGAAGCTCTATTGAAAACTTCTTTATTTCTGTTGGTCTGTGGCTCCAGAGCGAGAATTAAGATGGTGGTAACATTTTTCAGTAAACAAAAAAATAGTGGCCGAAATGCGAAATGTCCTAAAATGAGGCGATTCACCATTATTACAAGTTAGCTTTAATATTAATCCATTAGTCACAGCACCAATTTTTATAGACCGAGAGATATGACACCTGCCCGTACATTTAAAATGGTTTACATACGGTAAGTTGCCAATTGTCGCCGCAGGTGGGACGTTGGCTTAACATAGCAGTGGTTAAAGAGAACTTAATAAATTTTATTTTTTATTAGTTTACTACAGTCGCTGGCCGAGCCGTTTTGGTTTAAGATTCAAGCAGAAATATTGTGCGCTACTTACATTAAAGTGCCGAAGTGGCAATCACTAACACTAACCGTGTACACCACGCCAGGCAGGTAGGCCATTATTGTTCAAATTACCTCTACCGTTGCGCCACCAATCGAGGATTTCATGAATTTTTTTGAACAATTTCCTGAAGAAATGTGAATTCATCCACTCCTCTCTACCAATAACTAAAACCTGGGGCAAAGTACAGCAGCATCACACGAAAGAAACGAACATGACGACATTAGTAGAAGGTAAAAACATAATATGCATGCATACAAATATTAAAGTGAAGCAAACATTAAGCAAATAATTACTTCAAAGTAAGGTAATAACGTTTTATATTCAAATACCGGCTCAACTGCAATAAATCGAATTCTAATTAATTTTATAGATCACTGCCTAAGAGATACGATGTGGAAATTCCTATTTTAGTCGATCTAATTTACGTTGACGCTGTACCGACGAGATTACTTTTTTTGTAATCACCCCGGTTGACACATGTTAACGACCGCATATTGCCAATTTTCCTGACCAGATTACCCTCGATATTGAAGCAATAAAAGATGATTTACTTCGGGGCAGGTTGACTCGACGTCGCACACACTTATACATTTCATTCCTAACGAGTATAATAAACAAAATACAGAACTCGTCAAAACATAGATGGCACAATTTTCCGGCGTCTTCAGCCCCATAATTATATATACAAAAAATATTTCATCGCGTAATGCTAAATTACTATACGACGCCATTTTGAAATGATGTAAAAAATTCAAAGAATGACAGCTTTTTGTGCTAAATAATTCAGACGTTGGGAGATGGGTAACCTAACAAAGACATTGCGTAACTACAAAAAATGACTTTGGGCGACTTAACGGGATATATATAATTATATCTTCTCTTCAAGTCTTCTAGTAAGTCTAAAAAGAACATTAGGATATTTTGATCGCTTTCGCAATTTCGGGGATGAGCCTATATTGCGATCGTTGACAGCTTATTACGTGTCGTCTACCACACCCAAGAAAGAGAAAAGGCTGCTTATTTTATGTGTGGAAATGACTAGTCTTTGTCTTTGATTTGATGGAGCGATTCCATCGCGAATCCTTCAATATATGCTATTTTTTCAATTACGGCTGCACATCCTTACGACGTCTTTGATTTTTCAATGTTCTTCCGATCTACGTCATTTTTTTAAAAATATGGTTGTCTTTACGCCTTTTTTAATTTGAGGACCCGAGGAGGAAAAAAAACAATAGCATGATCCGCTATTTTTAGTTTGAACATTGAGGCCGTACGTTGGACGTTGTTTATTTTTATTAGACTCAGGAAAACAAACAAGATAAAGTGCCCGCTATAGTTCAATCTCCTCAACAACGGGAACAAACAGTCGACAATGCTTGTCAACAAAAATAGGGTTGTTGTTTTGTGAACTCCCGCAATCTTTCGCAACACCTGCTGTCCCAAAAACATGTTATTTTGTAACCGGCGGTCAACGTTCCAAGGTAAAACCTAAGGATGTAAACAGAGTGCACTTAATACATATGCCAGCTGCCGTTTAATGTTGCTCATTTTGTTGGGGCGAGGTTTTTTAAGCTTACATCCAAGCACGTCTTCGAGCAGCCGCTACTTATAGTGTATCCTGGCCAGGATGGCTATCAAATTCTGGCAACCGCTTGCACGCCATAACAAAAGTTATAGATCGGGCAATGCACACAGACCCCAGCAACAAAGTGGCGATACTCAAAGGCTGTACTTGTACGCACGCATGGAGGGTATTTTGGAGGTTATATCCAGGGTCTCCTGGTATCCATCTAGTGTTATATCTTCCTCGGTCTTACAGCTGCGAACTAGAGAAAGCGAATTTGACGGCAGTGAGACTTGATGGGGATTTGCATGCCGGCTGGCATATTTACGAGGGGCCTTACGCTCCATATGGCTGCTAAAGATGAACGCAAAAGTCTTGGGGGGATTTGGAAAGCGAAGTTTCAAGACGCAAAAAAATCGTAAGCTGGAGTCATTTGTTAGCAAAGCGCGTTTTGGGGAAAACTCGGGGCTTTAAAGATTTGCCGAGAAAAATGCATGGAGAGTGAGGGAAAAGGCGGCTTGAATAAGTGAAGATTGGGGTATGAAATAAATTGGGGAAAGCAGACAATGATTGCTCGAAAAGAAACGACATTGTTGATGAAGAGGATTTTTATGAGGATGATTATAATGAGATTACAGTGGTGCTGATGATAGTGATTGTGGCGGTAGAACTGGAAGCAGGACGAATGGCAAGGCTTCGAAGCTTTGTGCACAAAAATGTTGTGCTGTGCGCGAAGCCAGATATGAAGGAAGAAGGCCTGTGTTGATTTTATAAGTGGAATAAGTCATACAAGGGGTTTAAGCAACCTTTGAACAATGCAGGTTTTTGATCGCTAATTCTAAAGCGAATGAAAGCGCCCGACAGAGGTTAATATTCACTCATTCGGGGTTTCGTGATGCAGATTCTATTGTTTAAAGAAAACCGAATCACGTGATTCGGCTGCCCCTCGGTATGTTTGGATTCCATATGTATGTGTGCTCTTTTGTCCGGATTTCTAAGCCGATGTGTCAGTACCGGTTCGTCTTCGCAATGGAAACAAAATGAG
Source organism: Ixodes ricinus (assembly GCA_037355805.1). Taxonomy (NCBI): domain Eukaryota; kingdom Metazoa; phylum Arthropoda; class Arachnida; order Ixodida; family Ixodidae; genus Ixodes; species Ixodes ricinus. The sequence goes on along the minus strand of JAZHYW010017486.1, from coordinate 148,317 downwards.
GGCCTAGTCCCAATATTTTAGCAGATAAAACATTTTTGCCGAAGTTACAACACCGTCGGGGACGGCCTTGGTAATAGCACATTTGAGGGTATAACAGGGCGATTGTTTACCAAAAACATAGCACATGTTTGCAGACTGCAGGATCAGATTCCATATCTACGACCAGCAAGAGACAGTAGTTAGCTAGGGCTCACAAGCAGATGAAAAACATGATATTAATAGCCTAGTCGTTTACCCTGGAGCTTTACCAACGTTGCATTATAGACACTATTTTTGAAGGAGCGCCAAAATTGCTTATGTCTTCAGAAGCTTTTTTTCTGTTTAAACGGGTGGTCAAAGATTGGTGGTTTTTAAACTAGTAGGGTCAGACTGTAATAATTCGGTAATTACATCTCGCGACGTCAACAGTGCAACCCCACCGCTTTTTTTACTTCTTTACGCGCTTGTTTTGTTAACTATAGACGCTGCCATGTAGCCCGCCGAAGATGATAGATGGCGCTAAGGTTTGTGGCCGGCCCTTCATCTTCGCAATTTTTTTCTTTTGTCGCGGTTGCGGTTTTATATCTTGACAGCTTTGTCGGAAGATTCCGTTCTTCAAGAGAAGTTCGGAGCCGGCTCGTGTCGAACCATCCGTGTAATGATGGCAGATGAGAAGAAAGGATGTTTTTTTTTCGTTTGTGATGACATTTCGGTGGATGTCTGTCGAGTTGCTTGCTCCAAGATGTTGACTATGGCTGGGGGGTAGATGGCGATGACAAACGAGGACAGGAAAAGACGAAAAACGCGTGATTTTTGTTTCATTTTTTCTCGACACAGTTTGCGCAACAAAAAAAAAAAGAAAAAAAAGCGGCCTGTATCTGTTTGTTTTTTTGCTCAGCTGGAAGGATTTGCATAATGGCATTGCTGGTGTAATGGAAAGTGCCCACGTGGGACATTCAACTCTACACGCTGTAAATCTTCGTGAATTTCACTAACCAGTATCTGCAAGATAAGAGAAAAGAAATACCAACGTCCCTTTTGAGTTGTCTCGTCCAGTGTACGTATTATTTCGCGCATGTCGCGACTCATGGGCCACACCTAATGTCGTTTTCTGTAGAGTGACTTCCCTCAAGAGACCCACATGGTGCCCTGTAGTCATCAGAGTCAGCGGAAGCATCACCAAACCGCGGCCATTCTGCTACCACATCATAAAAAAACACACTGGAGACACTGTTGTAGGCATGTTTTCTCCTTGTATGGACACCTATTTTTCTGACCAATGCAACAGGACCCTTGTTACATTGATCAGAAAAAGAAAAAAAACAGGATTAAGAAATGTGCGAAGCGTACAGATATGTACGAGGAGACGTGCTTCGAAATTGATTGACCCGTGACTGCCGGTAACTTGTAATCCCATCTTCAGCGAACACCTTACGTACATTCGGAGTGCAAATAAAGAGTTATCGTCGTCATTATAGTTTACTTTCCTTTTGACGCAAGTTCGTGCTTTCTAACCGTTGAAGGTCGCGTCATCGTCCAATATCTTGCTAAGCGAGAAAGCAGTGTTTTTCATGTCAATTGAGTGTTTTTGTGCCTGGATGAAGTGCGTCAGCCAGAATAGTCGGAAACATGGAGGAGCATCGGCTGGTGCTTGAATATTATGCAATTCCAGTCTTTATTCAGAATTAAGACAAGCCGGCTGTCGAAAAGTCGAGTTGCCGGCAGTCAAAATGACAACTGCCAAGCGCCCAACCAAAAAGGTTCCGACGAAAAAAAAAGAAAAAAAAGTAAGCCTTCTAGATTCAATCATTTGGAATAAGTCTTCGGGTTAACCTCTTGTGTTTCGTCGTCGACGCAGACATCTGCTCGCTGCTGTGTTTTACAAACACTAAAACGACGCTGAAAAAAAAAAAGTATCGCTTAAGCTTACTAGAAAATATCAGTATCAGAAGGTGTCACCGACATGCACAAGCAGGTGGCCTAAGTCAGACTCCGTGGATCACGCAGCCAAATATAAACTGCTTGCAAACTATAAAAAAATATATATATATAGGCTGGTGTTATCGCAAGGACGCTAGGGACCTCATTTTTTTTCACGACGCCACCAATACCAACGGTGCAGCTTCTAACACTCCTTCTTTCGGCATTTCGCTCCTCCCCCCCCCCCCCTGTGATTGCCCTTTTACGTATTTTATTCCCGGTGTTCGGCGCCTACTTGCATGACACATACCAGAGTCGTGAAGCCGGTGTTTTTGTAGATTAAACTAAATTTTACATGTAACGGCGTTTCCTTTGAAGACGGGGCGGTACTTTCCTAGCTGTTCCTCACCTAGCTATGGTGCCTTGAACGCGTGTGCGTCGCGCGCCTAATCGACCGCGTCCTTTTCTCGTCTCCTACACAGCAACTGAACCCTCTGACGTCACTCCTCAGTGGTGGCGCTGCTGTCGTCACCGCGCATGCGCAGATGCGGGCTTCTCCGTAAACAGTGTTTTGGCGCATCTATTCCTTTTGTGACGCAAGAACCGTGTGGGGACGTAATGAGAACTACGAAACGCGGTTGTGACACGACGGAACTGCGGTTCGCCGCCATTGCAGTGATTCAGCAACTGTAGTGGAAACAGCTGACGCCTTTTTTTCTGTTGTAGCTTGCTCTACAATCGGCCAGTTTATGGTGTAGTGGTGTAGAAGGGAAGGTGTGTCAATCGCTTTGCGTCCCCCCAGGCAGCCGAGAGCCGCGCCTCGTGTCTCATTGTCATTATCCCGACGGTATCGTATCCAGTCTGACAGCAGCTGTATCCGCGACTCAAAGATATACTTTCGACCTTCTGCCAAAGACTTTTCCTAGGGAAATACATTTCGCTCCGCGAAAATACAATAGCCCTGATGGCGCTGACAAACTTCGGGAATTCGGAACGGCGGAATACGTCGCAGCTTTGGTGCTTTCCCTTCCTTTGAATTTGCTGGGTGACTGCCGCCATCTATCGTCATTGCGGGCATCTCAAGCGCCATTCGGGACGGCGATCTCGGCTCTCTCGACGGCCTCGATATCTCGGTTCGCCCGAACCAGCCGCCTACCTCGAGGCCGGGCGGGGCAAGGCGCACAGTAACAACCCCCCCCCCCTCCTTAAAAAAAAATGGATAGTGGGAAACACTATAGCAGATTTTTTATTGGCTAGTTCTTACAAGACGCGTTGAACGCACTGCCATTATGCTTCATTCAAGTTGTCTTCAGGAAGCGCATACTCCACATAAAGTCAACGCAGTCATCGATTAGAAACCTTTGATTTATTTCAACCGTTGGAAAAATGTTTTCTACCCTAACGAATCCCACTTGGTATTTGATACGTACGTGTGCGTTATTTTAGGACACTGAACGCTTTAGTCGGAGAACCATTGCTTCAAGACATGTGCGCGTTACCGAAAAAAGATAGCTAGATACCCTACCACGTAACTCGCTCAAAAACTAAATACGTTACCTGTCACTAAACTTGAAAAAAAAATGCGTTACATCAGCTCAAACGTAAGGCGCTCTACTCTGGTTACTCAGAATGGGTCGTTTTCCCTGAAGCAGGGTCCTCCTTCTAAAGTTTTTCATCGTTAGCAATTCATCGCGTCCTAACGCATTCATGGACACAATTAGTTTCTACAGCATACAATATGTTTGTTGAAATATTTACCTGCAAATTAGTGTTACTGCCGTTGTAAGCATCCGTTATGTATGCGTGCTCACACATAGACGTGACAAAAACATGTATGTGTACACTTTGATGCACTAGCTGGTTGTTGACGCCACTACGTGTGCAAGACCTTTTCGCCCTCCTTAGACGAAACAATTTTCCAGTAATTTCCGGGTTGCTAGCGAGTTGGGTAATTAGTGTTGTGCACGTCCCCCCCTCCCCCCCTCCCTTCGAGTATTGACTAAATACCGTTGCGGGTTACTCCATCAAAAAGTAACAAAAATGCGCAAACTCGCTAATTCACTCGAAAAGTAACTAGTACAAGAAAAGAACTAAGTGAATAGAAGTAACGCGTTAAGGGCTGTTCAACAAAGATAAGTTTCTTACTGCCCCATCATGTGCAGTACAGGAAGTGAAAACGTTTTTCTCCAGTTCTGCTCCACTTTTGCACGTTCTGTTATTTTTGCCGCGAGGCAAGCTTCCCTCCACCTGCTTCTATGAAGAAAGGCGTGGAGCTTTCTCATCACGGGGTGCCTGAAAGCCACCCCACGCTCTGCTGACCATCGTCAATGCCTTCGTTCTTGTTGTCAGTCTATAATCTTCCGAAAACGAAAACGGAAAAGAGACGACCGCGAGGAGGCGAGGACGAAAGCCGTGCTGTTTGCGTGGTTGACGTCCAAACTGAAAACGGCGGCGCAACTTTTGCGTCTCTTGAGAGAGGCGTGCGCTGTGGGTTTTGTCGTGACAGCGTTTGCCGCATCCCGTTTGGACGGCCCTTTATTTGTAACGCGTTGCCCACAAGTCTGGTTGCAGGCATGGTAGTCCCGCGAGACATCCTTGTTCTGGCGGTCTTGTCACGTGTGCGCGAATTCGCCATCTTTTCGACCCCTCATTCCAGCAAACGACGCAAGCTCCCCCCCACCCTCGGGGATTGTCGGCGACCCCTAATGGCGTCACGTCGGGCTCCGTCAAGACATATTAGCGCGTCCCGCAAGGTTTCGCGCGGACCCTTCGTTCCGTCACGCCCTCTCGTCTGGCCCTTGACGTGACATCGCCTAGAGGACGAGGAAAAAAAAAAAAGAATCGTGGCTGGGAACGAAGTTTTATGAGTAGCAGCCGTTTGTGAAGTAATTGCCGGTCGGGGCGGGTGTCGTCTGCTAATCCATGTGCTCCCGGTTTGAACGCACAGTTTTCCAGACAAAAGGAGGCGGATGCATTATTGTCTCTCTCTCTCTGCGCCCTTTCCTTATGATCCCATTTTCTCTTTGGTCTGTTCATTATCTCGTCTTCCCCTTTATCCTCCGTCTCTCCTGGTGAAATTATCTTTCTCTCTTTCCCTACTGGCCTAGTTCTCTTCCCTCCTTTGTCCCTTCTTTCCCCATTCCGGGACTCTGCCAATTATCTTCCCTTCTTGCTTTGAACTTCCCTTCCCTATTTCCCTTTCTTTCTCTTTCTACCTTTTCCCCTAACCCTTTCCTTCTTTACTCTTCAGTTTCATTTATTCTATATATATCATTTATTCTATATATCTTGCAGTGTTCCTTTCCGCTTAATCCCTACCCCTTCTTTCCTCTCTTTTCCTCTAACCCTAGCCTTCTCTGCCTCTTCATCCTCTAATTTATTCTTACTGTCTCCCACCTTGTTCCTCTATCTATTTCTTTCTTCTATCCTTTTCTTTATCTCCGTGTTTTTCTTTTTCTTCCTTTTTTCTTTGTATTTGCATGCTTTTCCCTCTTTACCAAAAGCGCCTCGGTGACAGGACAACTTGGCGTCCCAGAAGACCGTTTATGAGCCTTTAGGATGAGACCTCAACGGATAAGCTACGCGCCTTCCCCACCCAATTCAGCGCCGTAAAACGTTTCACATGACTACGAGTCCCAAGCGCTGATCTTCCCTTCCTGAAGCGGCATTCAATTGGCTGCGATGACTAGAGAAAGTAAAGGTCATTAAAAAAATCTGCTGCCGTGAGCCACCACCTTTGTCTGCTTGGCTGTGGAATAACACCTGGGCGTGCGCAATAGGTTTCTTGCGAGAAATATCACACGCTGCGCGTGAACCCGCGGCCCGATGTGTCAGCATTTTTCTTTTGGGTAAAGCGCTGGAAAGGCGTGCAGACCATTTTTATGCTTGCACACACAAGCCGTGTCATTGATCCCAAGAGACTTACGCTCACTCCGGTTCGGCAAGCCTCCTGAGCCTGTTGATATCAAAATACCCAAGACGATAAAGTTCTAAAAAAAAAAGTCACAAGCTTGGAGATTTATCGAGGTCCTCTTGTGGTGCTATTCAACCTATAAGAGGGAATAGGTCGTTTTGCAGGAAAATTGACAAATCTGAAAAACATCTCTCGCTAACCGGTCCCTAAAGAGTTATTCACATGGGGGTGATCCCTCCCTTTTGCTCCCCAGGGACGCCCATCACGTGGTAACAACTTTGCTCTTTTGCGTGGAGCCGCGCTGACGTAGGCATCCCAGGGTAATGGGGGAGTTTTTCTCGGGCTCCACAAACGCTCTCCCCGCCTTGGCGTGGGACATCTCTTTGCCATTGGCGAAATTTTGTTCGCGTGTCTGGCAACTTTACATGTTTTTGCTCAGCGGGATGCCGGCGGTGAGATCGGCTTCGCCTAACCTGTTGTGGCATGTCCTCTTGCGCGTGTTGTCCGAGGCACCCCGACGAGTCTTCGATATCCATCAATGCCGGCGTACGGCCGCTCCTCGTTCCAGTGGTTTCAGATTCCACGTCATTTGCGCTGCATCTACCCATGTCCTGTTTTAAGCGGGAATCGATTCGTCCTTTTCTGCATCTAACAGCGCAGCTGCCATAATCGCGAATCGCCGTTTGATGAAAGCTTCCATTTCTCTACTCCAGTCAGCGCGCACCCAGCCTTGTTGTTGAGAGTGCGACCGCTGATTGCGTCTGATAATGCCGACATCCCGTTGGGCTCCTTGCCGTTCGTGTGAATGCTTGAGTCGGGGAGGGTGTCCCGCTGATCCCGCCGACCACGGACGCCACACATATATATATCTCCCAGAAAACCATACCACGTATGAATAACCTTTTGTCTAACCACCTGGAGAACTAACAGGTAATGAATTATTTCATGAGCGCAATGAGAAGCTTTGGCGTGTTGTGGTTTGTTACTCCTTTCGTTTGACCGGACGTTCGCGGGAACGGAAATTTCCAACAGCGCTTTAAAAAAACAAATGAAAGGAAAACGGCCTATGGCGTTTGTTTTGGTCTATCGTAGGTTAAAACGGAGTGTACAAGTATGGGGAGGTGACGCTCGGGCGACGTGAGAGGCGAATTAAATTTTAGGGTGACGCACCTGTCGCGGACAAAATCTCCCCGCCGTGATGGTGCGTCACAACAACGTCAGATTAGGTGTTCTGACATGAGCTGTCGCTGGGATAAGAGGCGTGCGAGCGCGCACGGGGACGTGAGCGCTCGTTCCGAAAATTTGACGGCACTTTGAAATGGGCATATTATGAAGTTTCGTGAGAGCATTTTTATTTTGCTATGTTTTTCTCCATTTAGAAACGGATAGCAAGAAAACTTTTCAGCCCCAACTGGACTTCGCAACATATTTTATAAATGACTTTTTTTCCAGAAAAGACTTAGCAAGTGAGGGCCTCAAAGCCCCATAATCGGCAATTAGCGTTAGCACATTTAGTCGTTCTGATGAATCCACCACCACACACACACGCACATACACTTTTGGTTTCATTCCGCACATGATATTGGAAAACTGACGTTAAATGGCTCATGTCGTGAGGAACTTACCTGGGCGTGAGAGCATCTACGGGGGCAAATTGGTTGAAGTCTAAGAAAATGCATGACAACCAATTTTCGCTCTAGTTCGTGTAAGCTATGTAGAGCGGGAGAGGGGGAGACATAATCACTGCGGCGCCATGTGGCAAAAAACAAACAGTTTTTTATCGCAATAATAACACACAAAAAACAAAAACGGAAGTCGGAACGCGAACACAGCATCACGTGTATGAACTGACCACGAATAAGGTCGTGGCGTTGACCGTACTTGCACACTGTAGAGTTTGTATCTTGGAGTGTTTGGAACAAGGGGGGCCCAAACCCATTAGTCCTCCAAGCTACTCATAGAACCTAAAGCGCTACGTGATTGCAGTCTCAAGCAACACTGGTCCTTAGCAAGACTCTGGTGGGACGAAGTGGCATAAGCTACTACCTGATACATAAAGTACAGTGTATAGTATTAATTCATCTGAGGATCCACCCATCCTGACTTTAGCGTCGCTATTCAATTATTAAAATATCGTAAGACTATTTTATTATTTGCCTTTCCACAAATTTGGTGTACTGCTGGAAGTATAAAGTATACAAGTGGCGAAAAAGGAGCTTACTTAAAACACAAGGCTATTTCAGACTGGATCTATCATGCGCGCATTTTTTCTACTTTAATACCTTTCATCTGGGGGCATTCAACTATAATAAAAAGAAAAAAACTGATCGATTTACATTCGATCGCTGCGCATCGTTCGCGTCGTCAGGGAAATCCGCGAAAAGCTGGTGGAAATCGTTCAGCCAAGCTTATGTTTATACTCATCTGTTCAACTTAGAGCTTCTTTCTTTACGTCAGCTAAATGTATTTTTGAAGTAAACACAGGCCATAGACAAATAAAAGAGAATTAATTTCGGTACTGGGCATAACGATGCATGTACCTTTTACTTTGTTATACAGTACCGTTCTGTAAATTGATAATCAAATGTGCGTGCGAAACAACAAGCAATAACTTGAAATGTAATATTAATCTAGTTCGGTGGTCGGTAGAATCAGGACAGCTGTCTTTATTATAAGCTTTTATTATGGTTGAGCAACTTTATTCGCACTATAAAAATGTTTCTTTTTAAATGAAAAAAAGTCCAGATGCATTAGTGTCCTAGCAACCGCGCCTGTCTTCAATCAAAATAAGCCTTCCTTAAAAGGAAACGGGTCCTAACTTTGCCATGTTCGAGGTTTAGCCGCGAGCCGTCCTTTACAGTTCCCGGATACCTTTTTCGTTTCTTTTCGTCTGTTCTATATAATAATATTTTTCATATAATTTGTCAATGTTGGAACATGTCGGGAAAGGAGCTCCTAAAAACATCCGTCTGCTCTGTTATTAGGGTTGAAAAGTTTCCGGATGAAGCATTGAAGGTCGCAGAGACCGAATCTTTATTTGGTGCAATGCCGAATCCCGTTTTTTCATGTACTCTTCAGAACTATTGGATAATTGAATAGCGACACAAAAGCCCGGATGTGTGGATTTCCAGCTGAACTAATGGCATAAACTCTACCTTACGTATCGGGCGGTTGCTTATGCTACCCCGCCTCACCGGAGTCTTGCTAAGGACTGCAACCACCTTTGGACGAGGCATGTCGTAAAAAGTGCTTTCCTATCATTAGTTCAGAGTCTCGTAAGAAAAAGAAAACAAAAGTCTCAATCGACGTTTCTGAGACATTTTATTTAACAGAAGAAAATGAGAAAACCAGCTCTTAGAGGGAAAAACAGAGCGCTGCACATTAGACACGAACTTTAGTTTCAAATATATAAAAAGGAGCGGATGTTTTTGCAGCGGCTGACTCCATCCTCCTCATTCGAACATCTCGGAGGGCGTTGATTGCGACACTTGGCGTCTCAAGAGGCCCACGTACAATCTGACAAGGTTCGTACTCCTCTTGTGACACCGTCACGGTAGTGACACACGGCAGAAAACAACAAACAAGTCTCACAATTTCCTTTTAGCATGCACCCTCGTATGTAAATAAGTTAAAACTGCAACAATGTTTTTTTCCCGTCGTATAAGAGGATTATTTGTTTTCTTCAGACGCTACTGATTTTTTGCTTTTGTTACTTTCTTTGCCTGACAGAGGTACGAAGCCGTATTAATTAAGCTATCGAGAACCTTCGTTAATGATGCATATGCGTTACCCTTAATGAGTCGCGGAAACTTTAAGCTGAGAAGGCAGTACGTGGATAACAAAAGCATTGTTTTAAATACGTAGCTTACCGATACAGAAGAAACTCCGTTACTCGCGTTTCGTCTGAAACCTCCGAGCGCGAGCTAGAGCCGAGTTGAAGCTAATCCTGTAGCGAGAATGATACGTCGAACGGCCTGAGATCCCCGGCAGCGGAAAGTTGCCATTTTCTTGTATGAAGCTTTAATTCAAACGTGATTTGGTGGTGTTTATGGGTTCGAGCCGATCATCGTTTCGGTAAATAAACTCACATTTTAATCGCGAGTGGCTTGATTAACCATCTGAATCATCAGTCATTAAACGCATCATTCGTTGTGGCGAAGTGGGTAGGCGGGAACTTTTAATTAAGACCTAGGGAGGCCCGGGATGGGAGGGGGGGCGCAATTACGCATGCGCGTCAATCTCTCTAAAAATTGTTTTAATGAGCTCGATAAATGGGTATTTATGAGATGTGCTCAAGAACGTGTTCATCGGCTTATAGTGTCGTATGAAAAGTCCTCTACCAAATACTGATCAACACTGGTTACTTTAAGATTATTGCCAGTTATTGCGGAGTGTTAGTTGGAAATGTATCACGCCATATATAATGCATTTTTTTTATTCTCGACTACTCTCGGCTATCATGTTTACGAGGTGGGCAGAAAAGTTCGAAATTTGTTTCTAAGGCTTATTCTTCAGTAGGCAAGGAGGCGCACAACTTCCCGCAACCGCGACGATTTGAAGCCAGCCTGGAAGGTTCGTTTACCCGCAGCTTGATTATCTTTGCGGGAAAGCCAACATCAAAAGGAAAAATAGCTCGTTTTAACAGGAAATGTGCTTCCCTTTTCTTTTACCGCTTACAATGAGGTAAAGTTACATCAACTGGCAACGAGGCAACATATTTAGGTGCAAGCGGTACTGCAGAGGAGTTGCGGGATTGCCTAAAAAAAAAGTTGATTTTCTCGCATCAACAAGCCGCGTTCCACGGTTGTCAGTTTCTTAAAGCCAAGGTCACTCTACTTACACATCACGCCAAAGGCATGGTGTTCGCTGCATACATGATGCAAAAAATGTCTTCGGACGCACCTCAGTAACATTTGAAGCACCTTTGTTTAATATCTACGTATACTTTCAACATGTCTGCTGAGCGTCTTCTGTAGGGGTGTATTAGCAGTGGACGGCGGATTTAGTCACACACAAACACATTTACCACAACCGAATAAAAAAAAACAATACCAAAACGGAACCCAGCATGACAATGGTAACAACGAAGCCACCGATAGCGCTCAACCTAGCAACTTAACATGATATCTTATAATACGTCGTTGGAATTTCCTTATATGTGCCTTTTTTCAGTTTACCCGCTCTAACACAAATTCTAAGAGTCCGCGCGTGCATACAGGGAGATGTTAAACTAAACAAAAAAGTGCTGAAATTATATTGCGTTCTTTTACACTTAAAAAAAAAGTTAGAAAAAAAAAAGACGAAACGCTGCTTCGGATCTTATTAAAACGGCGCTTTCGCAAGATACGCATCCATCAATCACTGTTCAGCGCTAGGCGGGGAGAGACAAAGTTTACATGCTTTCGAGTGCAGATAACCTAACGCGGTGGACTTCCAGGGAAGGACTGGCGCTGAAAGTCGCTTCACACGCGACGGCACCGATCACTCACATCCCAAAATGTAAAGACGCGTGCGCTGATCGCAGACAAACAGGTTGCACCATCACTTGGGCGACACTCGGGTGGCGTACAGCTTTGGGTTGTATTATACTGCCAAAAAAAGATTACAATGTAAGTTGTCTCGTACACAAAAGGGTGGGTGTTATCGATGTATCTGGATCCCGGCAAAAATAGCCCCAAGTTCCCGGCATGGCCACCATTTTGATTCATGGAATGAGCAGTTCCTACTTCACCTCCCTATTCCATGCGAGCCGACCTAAATTCCCGGGGACAGGTCTCTTTATAGAGACGGTTCTTGAGTACAGGAATTTTGTCATCCACAGACCTGCGAAACAAACGCAGATATTTGCACAGCCATCAGATGCGGCGTCGGTGCTTGGCGGCATTGAACGATAATTTTCCTGTCTTTAAATACCCGGATAAACAATACCATTGCAAGAGATTTGTGGAGATAAGCAACGCTGATTAGTACATTGCATGCACAGCGCCAAAGACGCCTATGTTGGCGAAGAACGCTTTCAATACAATTTGCCCCATGGCAATCTTGGCGGGAACTGGTTTAAAACGACCCTTTTGAAGCTTCGAAGATTTGAATGGATTGAAATGGCGATCGCTATGTTAACTGAGACCTATCACCCAATCATCTTGCGAGGTGGGGTCGTCTTTATGTTAGTTTCTATTTGTCTCGGGCTAGCAGGCAGAAAAGGGAATGGCGTTACTTCCCCGGGGTCCAGCAAATTTAACTTTTTATAACGTTTTTTTTCTAGGTGCTACGTTTTTGTAAATAGATTCTTTCTGTTTCTTCTCAAGCAGGCGCAGGCTAAAGCGCGCTGGAGAGCTTACCTTCGAAAAAGCCGCAGCTCCCCGTCTTTCTAAACCTGACTGTACTGGCTCCATTGTCTAAACCCGAATTGCATGGTTTGAGTACACAACGCCGCCGTGCATCTACTGTTCCGGAAGAACACCTGTGGAGCCAATCACACCGATGAACTCGGAGCTCGGCGAGAGACAATGCTGCATGTGCGTTTCGCCCAAAATATGCAGTCCGTAACGTAACGCTGAACAGGACTTGAATGGCGTGTTTTCATATAAGTATCCGCGCAGGGGGAAAGTGCATTTTCGACCCGGGTGACGAAATTAACGATTCGCTGAAGGAAATGCTATAGATATATCTGTCCCGGTCTGATCCGGAATTTTCGCCAGCGACGAGTCGATTTCGCCACCCGGCTCTAAAATCCAATTTCCGCCTATGCGTGTCCGCTCGCGAATCCGCAAGTGTAAACGTGCCAGATTGCGTGAAACGTCGCGCTGAGGGTGGCATCGCCGACTTTCTTTGATCTCGCAGTTCCGTCGATTTATCGCGGTGATTCGCGTTTTGAGTGCTCTATACTGTAAAAGAGAAACAATCTCTCGAAAATTTGTTTGGAAAGTTGCGTGAACCATGAGCATGACGAAGCGCTTTTCGCTAAACAAGATTGTGCCTTTGAGTTTATTTTGCTAATTGCACCGCCATTTGGTTCCTGAAACTTGCATCTTCGCGTAGGTTGCTCTTCCAACATGTGTCGGCTAAAGTGCCTCCATTTGGCTGGGCTAAAACAATACCACCTTTAAAAAAATGGTCGCACGTCACATCATTTATTCTAAGTGTTGAGGTGTAACGAGCCTCATTAATTTCGCTCAGGCCACTAAAGTAGTAAGACATTGCTAGTAAGGTGTAGAATCAAGTGTTCCAGCGCCAAAAAGCTGTGCGACAGATGCCGACGGCGACAACGTGACATTTTATTGGTTTCTTTGATGCCGGACGAGGCGCTTCTGCCCACAGCGCGCATGCGCGGCGCCGGTGGAATGCGATTGGGAGCACTCTGATTTGTTTGTAAACAAGCGTTGGCGTATAAGTCACTAACGGTTTCAGAAAGAAAAAGACATGACAAGTTCGAAGCATCCTATTGCCATTCCGCAGCCAATGGTACTGCGTCATTAGCCTGTAAGAACACCAAAAGCGAATCACAAAGCAAGAAGCTCGAACATGCTAAAGCACACCATGCTTAATCTCATCGACTATGGTTGTGGTATCTATAGACCGTTTTCGTGTCAGACTGGGTCCATGTTGCACTATGACGTAGTTGGGATGGGCGAGAAAAGCTAAACTAAATATTTTAAGCATAGCTATAATAAAACTTCCTAGCGAGGAGAAAAGTACAACTATTCGCAAAACACCTTTAATTCTATCATCCTTCAAATTGGCAAATAAAGTGGCTTGCTATTTTGGCACAAATCAGTAACGTCAAAAAACAACATGGCGGCCGCACAAAGAAAAAAACAACGGTCTATACGACATTTTCTGCAGTCTAGGTGTTTTCGGAGGCAGAGTTGATTGTTCGTCGTTTGATGAGGTGGCTGCGTTTCATGAGTATACTAGCGCACTTAGCTGTCGTTAAGCCAACGACAGTTGACTCGATCGCGATAGGCCGGAGTTACACCGCGGTACCAACTGTCACTACGCCACTAACGATCACTGAGTTCAACTGAGCTCGCCTACCTAAGGTCTACTCCATTTCAGCTTATGATGTACAGCAGGAGTGGCTACAAGCGCGAGCTCCTTGCTCCGGGGCAGCTCTCGGCGGCACAATATTACGTGCATGAAGGGCGGCTGCTAACCCAGTGAGCTCGCTTTTCTAGCCTTCCCTACGGTACAACATAGGCGAAAAGGAGGATAGCTAATGGGGGCTTGCCCAATAGAGCTAAAGATGGCGGCGTCCGCCGCGCCGCCGCCCGCGGCAAGCGCCAGCGGAGCACTTATGATTGCGGGAGATTGGGGGAGATATGTAGAAAGAATCGTAGCAGAATATATTCTCGGAAGACATATGATACGGGGCCAGAGCTGCCGCTAGAACGATCACGACACGTCGCGGAAGCCCCTGCTCGGTGAGGGCAGCCATTCAAGTGTCGGTGCCGATAATACTTTCGTTTTGTGTCTCTTGCATGAATTTGTATGAAACGTTCTGATTGTCGTTTGTTTTCTCTAGAAAAAAAAGTTTATTTTATCTTGTTTTAAGCGTCTATAATGAATGAAAAGTGTGCATATAATTCATTTGTATCGCTATCTAAACAATAAAAAAATAATGTGACGTCAGTTTTAGTTTAGTTTCGGTTTCAACTGTGTCCCTTGACGCGCACCTCAACTGGGGTTGTTATGTCTATGTACCGTGTAACACCGAACACTTAGATGAGATTAATGACACTTGGGAGATGTGAACAATCGTTGGTGTAATGACACCTAAGTGCGATAGTGTAACCAGGGTATATAAGTATCTCAGTGATGGAAAACAATATGTATACAGAAAGAAACTGATGAAGAGGAGAGGATGAAAGCGAGCATGGACGTCGCAGTGCCGAGCTCTCATTGGAAGGATTCGTGTGTATAGATGCCGAGGTTCCACGTCTTTCTTTCCACCCACTGTTTCCCTCCAGTCAGTGCGAAGAAGCGCAGCGTATGCTTCTCGCGCAGTGTTTCTCGTTCGAACGCTGAAGCCAGCGTTCGGCGTTCGAAAGCGTTAGAACAATGGCCAGAGACAAAGACATCTAGCCCTCATGTCCATCCACTCTTGTTTCAATCAGAGCTCGGGGATCTGATTCACGTGCGCTCCCATCTTCAACTCTCCCTGAGTGTCTCTGCGTATCGGTTGCTCTAAATTGCTCGGGTTATGGCGCTGGAGATGAGGCCGGACAAACATCCGACAGCTGTTGCCACGCGCAACGCTTTCACCAGCCGTTACCGACCCCGTTCCAAATGACGAGACTTTTTTTTTGTTCCGCGTGCGTGCGTGTAGATGTTTAGGTCTTGCGTAGCGTCATTCCATCCTTGTCGTGTACTGTTTTGCTTTTGTTGCTTTTTACTGACCCAGCTTTGGGTACTGTGGATTCGTTATCGCCCCTTTTAGTACCATTTTTTGTTTTATTTCGGGGTACAAGTAGGAAATTTGGCTGAGTGCGTGGAAAGTTAGAATCGGCAGATTAATTTTTGTCTTTTTGTATCTTCTCGCCACAAACCTCTTTCCAAACACCGCGCCTCATTAAAGGGAAAGCTGAAAAAAAATCTTGAAGTCAAAAAAGCCGTGAATGTTTGGATGCTGGCCTCTTAAAAAAGGGATCGTGTGAAGTTTTCTTTCAGTTTTATGAGTAGGAGCGGCGTAATCACCAAATTAAATATGGCCGCAGCCCTGCCTTCTGCAGTGCGCCGAAAGCAGGGAAGCGCGAGAACCGAGGGTAAAACTACAGTGGAAGTGACGTCATCGGAGGGGTCGGATTAGTACCCTGCATATCAGCAGTAAACTGGCTGATTCGGATAAAAATGAATCAGATTTTGCGTATTGCGGATCGGATGCGGATGCCAGGGGCTGCGGATGCGGATCGGATGCGGATATCCGCGGGTCCAAATCCGTTTTCGCCGAGGCGGCCCATAAACGTGTGCGACAGTACAGTGTAGAGTGAATGAGTGAGTGATACTATGAAGTGCATCATCGAATGTATTGCAGGGGCAAACTACTCTCTTATATTAAAGGTGCCAATCGGAGAGAAAATTGTTCTTTACGTCAATAAAGATTTGTTTCTCACTAAAGATTGCTTTGGAACGTTCTATCTCGCCAAAAATACTGTTCCTAGAAAAAGCAAAGAATGCAGGAGCATCAGTCGTCCCGGGAAGGGTGTTCTTCTTTGGCAGGGAAAGAGCGGAAAACGTTCTTTGGGCAAAGAACACTAAAACGTACAAGCCACAAGAAAGTAGAAGAATCCTGCAAGTGGCTTCTTCGCCTACAAGTATATATTGAGGAGACTGAATTCGATCCTTTGAAGTGGTGGAACTTGCGCCAGCACGAGTTTCCATACCTCATTCTTGTAGCGCAGTTTGTGCATACCATCCCAGCATCAAGTGCACCAACGAAGAAAGACTTCTCACTAGCGAGTATTAATTTAAGAGAGGCGAACCAGTCTGAATCCGTCCGAGTTGACGATATTCTGTTTTTCTACACAGCAGCCTCGACAAGTGAAATATTGCGTGTGTGTGCGTTTTATTTTTCTCAACAGTTGGCACTGAGTTTTTTTAAGTATATGGTTCCGAACATGCAGTTGAGAGTTCGTGTTTAAAACTGTGACCGATTGGAGGTGTTGCCATTATTGAATATTGTGATATTTTCCCAGTGGTGTACTCGTGCCTTACCACATATACACGAGTATTTTGCTGCTGCGAGTGAGCGCCTTTCCTCCCACTTTTTTACTCTTTGGCCTAAAAAAGATGACACAATGTTATTAGTCTGTCCTTGACAATGTTCATGTTTATAAAATATGCATCTGCTTGAAGTGGGTTTTACAAAGCAAAAGGAAAATAAATATAAATAATCTTCCTTTTGAGCGCATATACTGGTCAGAGTGTCAGTGTCACGGACTCCCAAGCAGATCTAATAACTGCGATAATCTTTCGAGCGATGCAAAGTGCCTCTGGGAGGTTGATCGTTTATTTTATAAATATGATAAAACAGAACATGATAAAATGACTTTTACCGTATTCTTACACGAAGAGTTTTTGTTTGTAGAAAGATAAGCAAACAGTTTATCGGACACCATCCAGATTTTCTTTAAGGTTTATTAATGCATGATTTTATTATGTAAAATGAATGCGCGGATTGAGAGTCGGATACATTTCCGAATTTCGCGGATGCGGTTCGGATACGGATGCAAAGTATGCGGATGCGGATCGGATGCGGATACAATTATTTAAGAACATTGCGGATCCGGATCGGATGCGGATACGAAGTCTGCGGATGCGGATCGGATGCGGAAGATCAAATTGTTATCCGCGCAGGGCTCTACAGATTACCCTTGCTCTCCAGTAAGCTGGCTCGGAAATGCCGACAACGGCATCACGATGCCTTTGGAAGAGAACAGGAGGCAGAGAGGATCAGCACAAGCGGCAATTTCCGCACGTTTTTTTTTCCTAAATAAAATCACTTTACGATAACCTTCTGCTTCATTCAAAAGCGCCAATCAAATTTACAAGACAAAAAAAAAGAAATGCTAAGGCTGGTTTTAAATTAAGTTGTCTCACTAATTACTTAAATTTTTCTCAAGAAAACAAAACTGCGCAGTTTGCGGAATGTTGCCATATGGAACAATCCTGCAACGTTCTAGCGTGTTTTTCTGAGCTGCGATAAAAAAAAAAAATGTCTGACCCGTGACGTGCCGAGCTCCGCATAATCGGGACTGCTCGCTTGCCTCTCAAGACTTTGTTGGGTAAGTGGGGAAAGCCTCTTCATTGCACGTAAACGCGCCCCTCTTCAAAAAATATCAAACTTCTCCGAAGGAAAAAAAAAACTATCTTCCCTTTGTTTGGTCGGTGCTCGGTCCGACGCTGAAGAGTAAAACAGTGTTTTGACATCACCTCAAGGGTTGTCCACACAGGACACGGGTTTTGCCGCGCACGGCAAAAGAAAAGATCGTGCAGGGTTTTCAAGAAACGGGAACGTTGCGGTGCGCGCGCGCATGTTTTTAGTTTGGACATTAACTACGCGAAACGGCACGGATTTCGTCCTCCTGTCGTCTCTTCTCATTTCTCGTTTTCGAAAGATTAAGGACTGGCAACAAAAGCGGAGGCATTGGCGACAGCCGGTAGAACGGAGGAGTGACTACGTCCTGCACTACGTGAATAGCCCGCTCCAAGGCTTGCTCGCAAGGACGCCAGAAAAATATAATTTTGCCTCCTGTAAAAAAAAAAAAAAAATAATAATGTGATTGGAAACGAAGGCCGAACCTCCCCTTCCGTTCAGAAAATTATGTCCACAGCAGAACTTTCTTTTGCATCGGCCTCATCCCGCGTGTCAACACGTGCAGTGTGTACTTTAAAACGAGAAATAAAAAATAAAAAGGTTGGGTAAAGATTTCAGAGTCGATTTTATTGATTGCTTGAAAACTGGGCCACGCAGCGTCTTTCTTGCTTTTGTCCTTCGACAGCCGTAACTTCAGAAAGCCCACGAACCTGAACCATTTTCAAGGTGGTGATACAACTCCGCTTCAGCGCTAAGACGCGTCCAAGTGCAGGTTTCGTTAGCGCTATTCATAGTGCTCATTCTACGCAGAGCTAGGACATGTGCGAACGCTCCCTCGTGCGAACATTTTGAGCCTTGAAAACGCGTTTCATGCCACAGCAACAACAAATGTATATATATATATATATATATATATATATATATATATATATATATATATATATATATATATATATATATATATATATATATATATATATATATATATATATATACAAGGTGCGTCGATGCACGAGGCTCGTGCAACGTGCAGCCCTTGGGAAGATCATGGCGGCAAAGCGCAGCACTGAGCTGCCATGTTATAGTACACTGTAGCCATGTTTCGCCCAATGATTTCAGACGCCATGTTCTTCCAAGAAGTGGCGTGCAGGCACGCGGCACGTGCCTTAAGCATTTCCACAACAATACATGGCACCTCGTTTCCCAGGATAGAGGGGCTTTAGGTTCCCCGAGAAATGCACTGTGCTACCAGATCCCCGCGCTCCAAATCTGCGACCGGGCACTCTATGGCTCCGTCGTTGAACTGCCAGGCTTTGTGGGTATAGAGGAGGCTATGCTAGAGCGTAAGCAGCGGACGACCACTGGGGCCATTTACTTTCCTCTGTCTAAACCTACACCCAATTCAATGATCCTTTGTGCCCTAACATTGCGCCGGTCACATTGCTTATACGACATCTAAAAGACGGTCTGCATTCATTGTCTGAAGCGTCTTCTCTCCTTGTATAACGGTCCTGCTCCAGGGAAGTCCAAAAATCTCGGCAGAGACACTTAAGACTGCTTACATGTAGGAATGCGAAAGCATTCCTACGCAACGCATTCCTGCACGCACCTCGTCATTTCGCAGACGGCGCTCTGGCAGTGACATCACGCTCCCTCACTGCGCAGGCGCAGCGAGCCCCGCCGACTTCACGACGGCTTCCGTGACAAAGCATTGCTTTGCTGTGCTTTTCCTTGTGTTCCATTTCTGAGGCACGTCTGCTACGACCTTGAACGCACCCGCCGGCTTCCGTGGCAATGCATCTGCGTTGCTCTGCTTTTCTTTCTCTTTTATTGGAAATGGGAATCTAGATGCCCTTTCACTCAACCAATTGGAATTTAGGTGCCATTTCGCCCGACCAATGAGAATTAAGGTGCCGTTTCGCTCAGCCAGTGGGAATTTAGGTGCCGTTTTCCGCTGCTACAGACAACGATAACGCCGGCTTCACTCAGATAACGTCACCTTCCCTCCAGAGTGCAGTTAATTCTTTCGCATTCATGTAATACTGCCGTTACTTCTGCAGCGACAACAATTTATTTTGTAAGATGCATGGGCAGCCTGACGGTGGTTTAATGCGACTTAATTAGGAAAAGTTTGCGGTTGTCTTCTACGTTCTTTTTAAAGGCGGTCACGAAAGAGATGCCGGCGTTGTTGGCAGCATCTGGCCGGAGTGTAGTGCTCGTTATCGCCAAGAACAAAGCTCATCGGAGCATCAAAAGCTAGACGCCGAAGAGACGCTCTTGCTTTTGTTGACGCCAATCAACACGCTGGCGCGCTTGGACGTTGGAACAAACTTTGTTTCATCTGGACGCCGCTAATGAACGTAGCGGTCCAGAAAAGCTTGCCATTACACGCCCTAATTCGCAATGATCGTGCGAACTAATTACTAGCGATGCGTCTGGGTAAGCTTATTTTGTATGCAAGTTCCTACACCGCGTGTGGTTTTGACGTGGTTGCTGCTATGGCTTAAAGGTTAATGCAATCATTAAATAAGGAAAAAAAAACGAAGTCTTTGATAGAGTGTGTTTGGGCTTTCGAATTTTAATTTCGCGCTCCAGAAACATGCCAATGTACTCGCAATCTGACGAAGGCTTTGCGTCGTGTAGACTGAAATGTTAGTTTCACTCGTAGGGTTGTCAAAAATATTGTTCAGAATGGAAGCTCGGGCGTGTTGGTAAGGCATGATTGTTCAAAACGTACAGCGCAACAGACGGGACGAAAGGAAGGAGACAAACAACCAGCGACTGTTTGTCGCCTTTCTTCAGTCCCGTCTCGTCTGTTTCGCGGTACGTTTTGAATAATCGTCCCAAAGGAATCGCTGCATTTACCGACAGCTTCGCGATTCGTTCCTCGAAGTTCTTATCCGTCAGCGCCTGGATCTTGTTGGCTGCCTATCGATCCTAAGATACTTAGAACCAGCCAATTTGTTTGTTTATGAATTTGTCAGTCACTAGAGAAAAGTGCCTGCTCTGTTCCATGGGCGCCGCCATGTTTGTTTATGCGAACGCCTTGACTCGGTGAAAGGGGGGGGGGGGGGAGGGCTGCGCTTTTTGCGAGGACTCCGTTTCTTCAGAAACCGTTCGCACCTACACGTAGTGCACTGAAGGTCGAAGAGCGCACTATTTATGCATCGAAACTGTTCCAAGAAAAAGAAAGAAGGAAACTGATGTACAAGGCTTCGTCTGTAAGAGCGCCAAAGCAAAATATTGTTTCATGCGCAGCCCTTTATTCACCATCGTCTGCGTTCGAAGTTATTATTTCCCACTTTTATCGGGGGGGGGGGAAAGGGTTTCGGACACTGGTCCATAAACCCCGCCAACGACCCCCCCTCCCCCCCTCAGAAAAAGAAAAAAAAAAGCTGCCAAAGGGTTTGCAGTTTTGCAGAAAAAAGCAAGTGAGGCAGAAAGAAAGGCCTAGTCATTTTGGCGGGATTTCGCAAATGACAGAACTGTCGAAAAACGAACAAAGGAAAATGCTTCGGTGTTGTGCCTCAGCTTCACAACTTTAAGCGTAAAGGCTACAAGCGCTGGCTTTTTGCGTTTGATCGCGCCTCGGCCGCAACAGACGCTTGCACTGCGCGAGCGCCAGCCGAAAGAACACACACCCGCGTTCGTAGGAACATTTGTATGAATTACCTATTAGGCGTATCATGTATGAGCGACCAAAAAATATTAAGATATTTCAATCTGCAGATAATAAAAAAAAATAGAGGGGTGGCGAAACGAGAATGTTTGACGGTCGCGCTTATATCCTAAATGTCTTCTATTGACGTGGCGACCGCAAAACAATGTTTTCGCCCATACCGGAAGTGACGGCAATTTAAGATGGCGACGCCCTTGTGAAAAAGGTCTATACCCTTGGCGTCTCTATTTACGTTACGCTCGACCGCAGTCGACGGCATTTGCCCCCCCCTTTTTTTTTGGCCTCAAACTCAGTGGCGCCATCTATTGGGTACCCCCGGCACACTTGCAGTTCAAGTATATTTCTTAAAATTTTACTCACCATTCTTTTATCGTATAGTAGCGAATCAAGTCTCACAGTGGTATAAGTGGCCACTTCCGGAAGATAGCGTGTATATTTGATTTCGCAAAACACTGCAAAACCCGCCGTATAGTGCAGAGCCGGAAGTGGTTGGGGGTTATTATTTTGCACTCTGGCGCCACCACGTGTCAACTCACGTGAGAAAGAGCGAATGCCATCCGATGGATCTAATCAAGCAGCGGCAAAAGTGCGTCGTCTTTGTGCCTTTTCTGTCGCCGACTAAACTAATCGCAAGCAATAAAGAAAGAAAGAAACAAACAAACAAAAAAGCGCAAGATTATGCCGTATTTTTATTTTGCGAACGATGTCCCATATACACGAACACTGTTCCACACTTATGTTCACTGGACTGTTTTTAGATATTATTATTTTTCTCCCCGACTGTATTGACATTTGGAAGAAGCTCACGGGAAGTGTTGGGGAGCTCGAGCTAGGAAACATCATTTCTGAGATTGACAGCATATAATAAAATATGCTCCATTTTTATGCTCGTTTTTTATTGTATTTAACAGTAAGGGTGCCAACGCTGTTGAAATTGTGCCCTTATGCGTTTGTATGTGTTGTATGTGAAGAGGTTCCATCGACCTCGCCTTTGTATTGAAGACGGTATTATTTTGTGTTCCACCTCTGTTATAACCTCGTAAAAGGTTGCAGTATTTTGAAATGAAACGAAATAAAGAAATAAATTATAAAAAAACCGAGGAAACAAAAAAAGAAAGAAAGAAGCGCGCGTGTTTTCAGAGTTTTAAGAGACTGTCCGTGTTTGTCCTGGTTTTTGTGTTTTCGTCAATCTGAAGGGATTTTGTTTATTATGAACGTTGAAAAGATAGGTCCTTTTCAATATAATAAGTTACTGTGAATTTCTGACGGAAGCTGACATCAAGCACACTGAGCATCATGTCATATTTGTTTGTTCTTCGATGCCGCTGACCCTGAGGAACATTTTTTTTTATTTTCTATCCCTAAATTTCAGCAGCTGAAGATAGTTTCATAATAGCCCTTCTACAAAACATTATACACTTCAAAATGCAAGTCAGAGCAACTAGGAAATAAGACACTACACTGATTTGGGCGAAAAAGTAAAAACAAGACTAAACGTACAAATGTTAGTCATGTAAAAACCAAAAGCAAACAAAAAATAAAATGCTATCGCTTATATCTCCGACATCTAAGCAACAACAACTTAAGATGAAATTACAATGAAAATTTACATATTTCTTTGAAACTAGCTATATAGTGATTTTGTTCTTGGTGCAATACACTATTCTGATGAAGTTGCGATTTCACTGCTAACCAATAACCTCTGCAATCAATTTAAAAACTAGGAAACATGTTATTAAAATTAGTGTAGAGGTCCGGTACAATTTCGAGTTTTATTTTGAAAAGTTAAACTTTGTTGTCCATAGCTAAGTTTTCATGATCGGCATCGTCCGCTCTGGATTTCTAATCGGACACGCATTGTAGCAGTGTGTGACGTAAATTACTAGGTATGCCTTAAAGGTGCCCTACAGTATATTTAAGCGTCTACCTTTTTTGCGGTTTCCACGTCTCTTGAAGTTCGGGCAAGCCAGCGGGCACGGAGAGAGTAACTAAATATCAGTGCGTCATATTTTAACCGGACGACGCGGAAACCTCCTCCACCGACGAGGGCGACCCGCGGTACCGAAAGCGCGCAAAATGTGACGTCTTTGGTCCTGGGCTTGCTACTGGTCAGAGCCGCTTAAAAGCTTCTTTATAGTCGAAATACAAAACATAAGTGGCGCGAACCGTTTCAATTATTTATGAAAGTAGTTTTTGTTCAGTATTTTAGATCAGAAAGAAACGAATGCAGTTTATGAAGTACGGAAACAAGAAATGACCCGTCGACATACCCGCCACCAAGCGGTGGTAAGGGCGGCGCATACTAGCAAAGGAGTAGTGGGATCAGGGCGCCGACACGGAAAGGTCCCGGATGTGCGCGGCGGCGCTGCGGTCGTATGGAGAGAAGGATCCGACCGGCTCCGAGCGTTCCGACGGCCTTCGGCGAGAAGCTTTGTCTTGCGGTTTGGCCGTTTCGCGGTATGGCAGCGCGAAGTGGCTCCCATTCTGAACTGATCTTTACCCCGTGTTTGCTGTCGTTTGTGGCCAATGGAGCGTTATGCCGAATCAGAGTTTAATCGCGCAGCAAATGCAATGAGAGCCGCTCTGGCTGCCCGCTGCATACAGCCTATCCAGAACATGCTTTAGTGTCGCCCTCTCGCGCCGTCGACACGGAGTGCGGCAGCCGTGAGCGCTGCGATGAGCCCACTACCCCTCCTCTAGTTCACGGCCACTCAAGCAACCAAGGACGTCATGAGGGAGGTTATTTTTTGCTTGTTTTTGTAATTTTAATTTGCCTATAACTTTTAAAATAAAGCGAATTTCGAGAAAAGAAAAGTTCCACTAAGTTACTACGTTCAGTGCGCTCGGGTTCGGTTTGCAAGTAAAAGCCAGTAAAAAGTCAGTGGAGAGGCCCCTTTAAGCATATTATATTTGGTGAGGAGTGGCTGCGTCCCTATATTTCTGGTATACCCTTGAAGTCTTCACACACTCGTAAGGTTTTTTATCTTCAAAAGGATAAGTTTAAGAAAGTTCATCGCTGTCGTCGTTCTCAAGATCAAAACACCGTAACTAATTATGCCGTAAAAGAAGGATTAATATAATGTATGTTTATCCAGGTGTGCTTCCTGTTACCCGGCATAAATCGGCCGTTAGCTTGTTTACATGACAACTCTCTGATGAAATCCTCAGCGAACCATACGGCCAAAAATGTGTGTTCTTCGACGTGCTCAACACTCTAAGAAAAAAGATGGTCTCAAAGGACTAACGGCAGCATTTGGACCTCTCAACTCCCATTTGCTCCCCGAAGAGACCATCTGGTTCGAGCTGCGTACCGTGCGCAAACGCTGAGGACTAACTGCACTCGACCGGGACTAACAGAGGGGCGCGGGGAGCAAAAGCAGCGAGAGGCGCGCGGGAGCAACAGTGCGGGAGCAAAAGACGCGGGGACAAGATGGCGGCGTCTGCTGCATCGCCGATGGCCAGCGTTAGCGACGCACTTACTGTTTCGGAACGCAGGGGGAGGTATCCACAGACAATCGTAGCATCAAAAATTGCAGGAGGGGCCATGTTTAAGGGTTGGAGCTCACTTTATAACGATCGTAGCCTCTGTTCCAGCACGTCGTGGAAGTCAGCGCTGACTCGAGCGCCGCCATTGTTGATGCACTGGCCATGCGGCTTTTGACCGTTGTCCTGGCGTCCTTCCCCTTTGCATGCTTCGAAACGTGCTTTGAAAGCGTTTATATTTTCTTTTTGGTTTAACTGGGATGAAAATAGCCGCATAGAACGTTTTAAAAACGTTTCCAAAGACAGAAAAAAGGTTCATTCTGTGTTTATTTTTCATTTTGTATTCTACTTGTTTTTGTTGTTTTTTTCGCAAGAGACGATGCGGTTGCCACGGAGACGCGCATGCGCATAGTGGGGAAGCTATGTGGGGAAGCGAGAACATGGCTCCTGGGAGCCTATGGGGACGCTGTTTTATAGACTGTCACAAATAATTACTGTGTGTACCGTTACTTCTTAGTAAGAGATACACTCCTTGGAAAGTTTAGCAACAATATTGGAGAACAATATTAGTGCGAAAGCAGCACCGTATTTGTAACATCGCTCACGGTTGACATGGTCACTGACAAAACGACTCCTTTCATTTGATCAGTATAAAAGGCGCATGGGTAGCTTTCGGTGTTGGCGACTGAATTAGCGTGGGACAATAAAGAAAACAAAATTGAATTAGTGCGTCATTGTGTGTGTGCTATGCGTGTGTCATCTGTGTTCTAACTCCTTGTCTATGCTAAAATGTATAATACGTGTGCAACAAAAAGTGTGCAAATGAGATATAAGCGTTGTGCATATGGGAATGTGATGAGTGTCAAAAGATCTAAACCAGCGATAACATATTTTTTCCAATTTTGAATTTGACGTTGACTAGCGCCACCTAGGTGTGTGAGGGCGCAATTTAGTAATAAATGAGGTAAGGGCGCAACATTTAGTCCCAGTGGCCTAAATGCAAGGGTGCAAAAGTTGGTCCTGGAGGTTCAACTTTGAGGGACTAACGGTAGGGGAGCAAAGGTTGCTCCCGTTACAGTTGCTCCCCTAGGGGAGCAATGGTTGTGTCAGCGTATATGCTCCCTTGAGGGAGCAAGTCACGCTCCCTTTTTTCTTAGAGTGAATGATGTGCCCTCGAATGTAATATTAATGCAATTGCAGTCTTGCTTTTGGGCTGGTTAACGCATTATATACTTCGTTTTGCTTGTATTTAAGTGTAGACGATTTATTTTCAACCCTTTTGATTATTTCGAAATATATATTCGTTAGCCAACTTTTCTACGCACTTTTTCTTCGCACAGGAAGTAATAGATTTGAATCGTATGCGTACATTAATAGTTCAGTAGAACCTATATACTGTGATGTCATTAAGGTAAAAGAGAAATAATAGAAAGAGACCCCAAAAATAAGCTTTGAGGAACACCATGTAATATTTTCATTGAATCAGATGAATGTCCATTTATAGATGCATATTGATAACGATCTAAAATCTGTTATTATTAGACTTATGGCAAGCCCTCGTACATCCCGTATCTTCTAAGTTTTCTCAAAGAGAAAATTGTGTTGCACAGTATCAAATGTTTCTTTTTTTCAGTCCAAGAGCGAAATAAAAGTAAACAGTTTATTTTCAATATTTTAAACAATACGATCCTTGATATAAATTACTGCTTGTTCCACAGACCTATTCCTCTAAAGAAACATACTGAGCCTCTGTTATTATTTGATGCTACTGAAAACAAAACAAAAACAAACAAAAAACTTCCACAACACGCTATCTCAACAGACCACTCTGGGCTTTTTTCTCCGCCCAGTTTTTGTTGCAGTGTTCCGTGATTTCTTTCGCGACACGGGGATATATGTAGGTATATAAAAAACACACACACACAAAAACAAGATACAGAGTCTCCAAGGCAACGAATGGAAACTGCGAGCCGTACAATTTTGCTGCCCGTTTCATGCCCCGTGCACATTCATTACCCCAACGGATAGCCACAAACATTGGCCCTTCCTTCTGCTTTGTTCGCACAGCCAGGCTGCACTTCTTCCGTACCCGAAATTAGACTATAATGAGCTTGCTCGGATCTTCTTTTAATTTTATTGCTGCTTTCCGCTACTCCAAAATGTTGTTATTATGTTTGTTCGTTAATTTCGCTCAGGCCACTAAAGTTGCAAGGCATTGCTACGAAGACGTAAAATCAACAATTCCAACGTGACAAAGAGCACTTGGGACTCACACCGCCGCCGACAACGTGACATTCTAATAGTTTGTTGACGCGGGACGCGGCACTCCATCGCGCATGCGCGGCATCGGTGGCGTGCCGTGAGAGGCGCTCCGGATGGTTTGTAAACACGAGCCTGTGTACACATCACTGGTGCAAGTTACAATACATTTTTAGACAATTGAGTAAAAGGAGGAAACCCCATTTATAGTCACTTCGCTTAGAATGGCAGCTTCTGGTGGTATTATAATGAACACCTTGGGCGCATCGTTTTGCTAAGTGCCGCGAGCCACTGTATCCGGGGTTGACTTCAAACAATGTTTTAATATACGCAAAAAAAAGAATTATAAGAAGGGCAGAACTAAAGTAAGCATGGCATGTGCCGCAACCTTCTTCAAGTCGGGTACCCCAAATGCTGCATCCAAAGGTGGCTAAATTTCAAAACGACAGGCACAGAAGTGCAGGGAAGAAAACTGGCTTTCTCGCTGTTGTCAGTTATTTTTATAATATCTTCACACCAAGCTCCAGGAAACCATTCAAAAAGCCATACAACTGTGGGAGGCTTCATTATTTGCATTTTAGAGCTCATCCTGCTGGTAGCATGATTGCAGTCGTGTTGCCATCGCGATGCTCATGAAAGGGTGGGGCAATCGCGACTCTTACCGTAGCAAAGTGAAACATTGAAAAGATTGTTTTTTAACATATATTTATTCGTGGTTTTGTTGGCATTTTGAGTTCTTTGGTTTTGCGCTCGTTTCCTGTTCATTGTTTGGTCGTTTCCGCTCCAAGTTAGCCATCGGTTCAACTTTTCGCTGGGGTGTTCGAATTACAATTCCCGTAAAATATTGCAGCGACAATTTTTTGCTAAGGTTTAATATATAATTGGGATAATAAGTACAAGATACTGAAAAATGTAATTAAGAGGGAATAGCAAATACTCACGATCAAATGTATTTACAATATACCAAATCACTTCCAAAAAATAAAAAATAGTATCTTGATTTGGGCATTTGAAATAGGAACAAGTTTGTCTTTTTCACCCAGTTTGTGTGTATTTAAGCTTCTATTTCATTTGTAATCTCATTGTTTGCGCATCATTACTAAGCCATCACCTGTTCATGAGCACAACATATAAAACGAATGAATGAATGAATGAATGAATGAATGAATGAATGTTCTCACTAGCGATTACAAAATCCGAGTTTTCTACGCCGTGAAAAGAAGCCTGGGGCCTTAAACTAGACACTCAGCGAAAATGTTGGTGGTCAGAAATCTCGCCGAGATTCTCGCAGACTGTCCAGCTTAAATCGGGTTCACACTGAGCATACATCATCAAAAAGACAATATGTAAACACCAGTCCCCGCAATGTCCATGGTTCGAATGCCAACTGCCAAGTGTTTCCTTGAACTCATTTCCATGTGGCATTCTAAGCACGGATCTCGCGGTGCCACGCGTTCGAATCTGTATGCAGACAGTCTCTTGTATGACGTAGAGACAGTGTGACCCCGGCTTTAGAGTATAAAAATGTTTCTAAATGAAAGGCAGTACGTCCTGCAGACGGGGCGCTGCCTAAATGATCGGCTTCCCGAATACTGTAAAACGTACAAAAACACAGCGGTGGCTCTCTTGACTTATACTACAGGGCATCCGGTTGTACCTCGCTGTTTGATAGATGCGTTAGAATTAGAGAAAAAAAAGCAAAGGTATGCTAACACGTGAAATTGAATAGAAGCTGAACGCATTGATTACTTAAGTGACACCTCTACGTCGCTTCGACCGCGTCTCTCTGAAAGGAACTTGCTTTTTTGAGACCAAAATAATCCCCTACCCTGCGCATGCTCTGCGATGGTTGTTTTGTCTTGTGTTTTGTGACGGGGGGGGTGCATACAAATGCCGGAACACGTGTCAATAAAAATCCTTGGGAAGTTGAGCCACGTTTGTGTCCGGTACTCCCTTCATCTCGCCTTTGCTGCGGAGGCACACGTTTTATGAAATGACCAACCTACTTTCCCAAACAGCCACTCTGCTTTTGTTGTATTTTCCTCTTCGAAGCCACTAAAAATTCCCACAGAAGGAGTTTTTTTTTCTTTTTCTTTCTTACCCATGGCGTCTACAAATGCGCGTTTTACCTTTCCCCGCTTCGGCCAGGGCAACAAACGACTCCCTTGACCCCCTTCTTATCCACTCGCCCTTGATTTTTGACATCAGACTCAGACACATTTGTGGAAATGCCGCCTGGAGCACCGCCGTGACGTCGTTTCATCGGCCGTTTCATCGGGCTGTCGTTACGTTGGCCCTGGTCTTCCAAACACAACCACACACTTTCGACCCGCTATGGACCCCGGAACGTGTATAAGAGATGACCGGGTTCCGTCTCCCGCACCCGACCGCACCCGCATTCCTGTTTGGTTGGGGCCGTCCTGTACTGATACACGTCCACGCGCCCCGGTTAGATACGCCAGTCAAGCAGTGGTACTGAGTGGCTAAATGTTTAGTCCTCGGTGGCGGCACCGCACGCTAATCAGGGCTCACTAACTACATACCTGCTCTCTGAATATGGACACAGCGCAATGGATCCTTTACCGAAGGGCGCGCCATCTGGCAGCTGCTGAACCGATTGTCCGAATTCTTCTTTGCCTTGGCACCTTCTGTGAGCATCTATTGGACACGAGGGCTTCTTCAGCGTTCTGTGAGGACTCGTATCCAATCACAGTCTTCGTGTCCAAGGATAGATGGATGGATGGATGTTACTGGCTATACCCTTTTTAACGGGCGGTAGCTTGCGCCACCTAGCCTAAGTCTAAAAAGTAGTCGCCAAGTTCTAAGTCTCCAAGAAATGGCGACTTCCAATGTTGCTTCATCGGGGTTTTGAAAAGGGTTATATTACGCAATGACAATTGACCGCAAATGTGTGAGCCTGGATTGAATGGAACACCCCAAAGCTCCTTTTAGGCAAAAGAGTGCCGGGTCCAGATATCAGTTGCGAAATTTTCACAAAAAGACTTCAAGTCCTCTGGAGGGAATTAAAAGCCTCCGGTGCCTTAGTTTTTTGAATAAAGTACGACATAAATAAAGAACGTGATCTTTCTTTGTATTTCCTCCTGACTAAACTTTTCTCTTGAAGTAGCTCGACCGAGCAGTCTTCTCACTTCCAACTTATTAGCGGTCTCTTCAGCGGTTCCCCGCAACGCGCCATTCTCTCTCAGAAAACAAGTCTTTTAGATTAACGATCTAACGAAAAAGAAAGAAACTGGGGACAAAGTCGGATTTTATTTCTTCACCGAGCGCAGATCTTTATCCACCGACCTTTTAACGGCAGATTGACAAAAAGGATAAACGATAATTTTTGTTTATTTCTGCCCAGGTTGTCTACACTGTGTCTTCGACGCATCCGAGCGTGACAATAGAGGATCGGGCCTCAGAATTGTTTTTCTACAGTTAGGACAGAAAGACAATGCCGGTCTGTGTTACGAATCGTACCTTCTTATCTGAGAATCAAAGCCGTCGAGACCTTTTAATTATAACCGAAATTCATTCCCCCGCAAAACGGTACAAGAAGTACTACCCTCTGTCCTTCAACAATGCACTCCCTGACACAATGGGCACCGATGCGGGCGATTCGAGCTCGGCCAAGGGTTTCGAGGGCGACAGCAGTTATACGGCGAGCACGTGTTCCGAAATGCGTCTTTAGCGTGTCAAAGTGCAGAAGGGGCGCGCCAATCAAAATGCAACGTACAAAACGCGCAGTGGGCGCGCTATGACGAGGCAGGCAAGCACGCGCCGCCATTGATTGCGGCGCGGCCGGGCTGAACATCGGCAATCCGAATGCCGCGGTCGCAGTGCTAACACTTCAAGCAAAACATAACCTGCAGACACTGTCCGAAGCGTGTTTCTTTATTGTACGATGGCCTTGTCACATTGTTCGTATACAAGCTGCCTGAAGGCATGTTCAAACATGCATGTGTAGGAAGCAAATGTGTTTTGATCATGCTCGGAGGCTGGTGCAGAGAAAGTCCCTCATCATGCCTGTAGGAAACACCGTCGGAGTGGCGTGTGTTCGTGCGAGGTATCCACACTCCTTTCTTCAAACGCTGCAGAACCGACGAAATATTTTCAATACAAGAATGGCATCGGGGGCACTTTGATCATAGTACGCGGCCTCCAGAAAGGAAATAATCAAAATATGCGAATGACGGAACCGTACCTCATCGAATGAAACGAATTCTACGAAGCCGCCGAGTGACAAAACCCTTTGGCGGAGCTGGGATGTGAACTCCGGGCCTCCAAATATCCGGTCGAATGTGCGTACCCGACCGGATATTGTGAAGCCCGAGTCCCAATTCCGGCTCCGCCAAAGATGTTGTCTTTTGGCGGCTTTGTAGAATCCATTTCATTCGATCAAGCACAAAATGTTGAAAGTTGGGCGAGTTTGCTATGATGACATAATGAGCAGAACAGCGCACAAAAAGACAAAGACAGAAACACCAGGAGCGCCTGTGTGTTGTGCATGTCCCTTCTCTGCGTCCTTGACTTTTTGTGCGCTGTTCTGTTCACTAGATCAAGCACGGTTCATTCAACTGCATATTTTTGAATATTATAAGAAGGGTTTGGACATCACTCTAGTTTTTTCTAGCAGGCTCTCACTCGATCCGATTGGTTCACCCCTGGCGCCTAGGAGGCCCCTTGTGGTTCACTTTATCAATTTAGTGAACGTTTCCGCAGTCCGGAGTCACCTGAATATTGTAATTATATCGAGGGAGTTCAGTATAGATAACTCACTGCATGATTCCATAAGAAAATACAAAACGTATTTCTGCAGGTTGAAGCCTCAAATTTTGTTTGTAACCTTTCTCGTTGAAGTGACCTCTACATGTAAAGTTACAGCCGGAATTTCTGTAGTATTTCTATCACATGACTTTTTAAAAAGTCACGCATACGGGCTCAGTCATTTCAAAAAACCGGATTGTTGGCACTAAACCTAAGATATAAAAAAAGTACGTCGCGGCATTAGGTTGGGATATACCCCCGAGCCGTTTCGATTTCCCACCAGTCCCGCGAGGATTGGAGCTGAGACTCGAGCGCACTGATGCCCGCCAGACCAGAGTCGTAGAAACGTAGCTAGCCTTTGAAGGAACGCAATCCCACGCGGCAATGGACAATGTTTCGTTGCCCCCCCCCTCCCTCTCCCCTCCTGGACTAAGGATTAGACCTAGTAGTTTCGGGTTAGGATTACCGCCGATGCCCAGCGGCTATTGTGAGCCCTGAGCACCCGAGGGAACCCTGGGTCCGAATCCGTCCGCCGTCGCACTCCCAGTTCGTGGAATCGCGTCGACTCAGCCATCCCAGCGGGCCGGCGACGGAGTCCTCATATACCCAGTTTCACTTTAGGATGGACCGCCAAGGACGCTACTATACTCCGTTGAGACTGCAGCCAATCCCACGCAGACATGTACAAGTTACTAAAAAAAGTAATTAAGTTAAGTTACTGAGTATTGGCCTCAAAAGTAATTTGAGTAGAGTAGAAATTACTCAAATGGAAAGTAATTGAGTAAATTACTAACTACCGTAACAAAGTAGCGAATTACTTTTGAAGTTACTTTTATATTTTTATGGTAACAAGAAAGTACATAAATGTTTTGATTCGTTAGCAAAATTCTGCTAGCCAAATATAAAGCGACTTGTGTTTTCACATAAATGCTTTAATAGCTGCTTCCGCTTCTGTGTGATTAATTATTTTGTACTTTTTGTTTTTTGGTTAATGATGTACGACGGATGTATCATTTCTACTTTGAGGTTTAGCACTGCCTGAGCTTGATTTTGCAGACAGTGTTTACTTGTTAAAAGTGTTGCTTAAAGTACATCTAAAAGTACTTGAAGTAAAATACAAAGTCAATTAGAGGTTATGTACTTCAAGTCTCTTAAGTACACCGGGTGCATTGTACTTGCACTAAAGTACTATAAATACAACATACTTTTTTAACACAACCTTTCATGATGCCCATTCATACCCTATTTTTTACTGTACTTTATCTGGTATGCATCGCTCCAGGGGTAATTGGAGGAGCATCCGTTTTTATTTTTTTTCTCGGAAATGTCGGCAAATATTGGATAAAGCCAAGTCGCCACGGAGTAGTTGTTTTACTCTCGCTGACAAACAATTTAACACAATACACGCATAAGACATATATTTTTATCGGTCTTATAGCCGCCAATACTTCACTCAGAGTAATGACTATATGACGTCTCAAAAGACGACAGCGCGTTTTCACATGAGGATACGGCGATTTTCTGTTTCCGAATTTAGGAAATTTACTTTAAAGTCGGAAATTTTACTTTCTTCAGAAATTACCAGAAAAAAATATTTTAGTAAAGTACAAGCACCTGCTCAGAGAATGTACTTCAAGTAAAGTACAAGTTTTATAGTCCTGTTTGAAATAATACTTTAAGTACCACGTCCTTGAAGTACATCCCACTCCAGCGTGTTTTTGTGTAAAAACGTTGGGGGAATTATTAAGCTTCTCGAACGATCTTCGAATCTTGGAAGACCTGCATGTGCTGAGGTTTGGGAGGAAAGGCAACGCAAAGAGGTCACCTCTGCGTTGCCCTTTAGCACGCCATCCTTCACGTACAGCACAAGCTGCGGGAGCACCAGATGGGCTTCAGAGCGGGTGCTGCATTTTGTTGCCTCCTTTGAGTGAGGCTGCAGTGTGTACACCTCCTGTAGTGGGCGAGAGTTCCTACGTTGGGGAGAAACGGGGACGAAACCTTTCTTTAAATTCTTCACATCTCCTTGAGCATCGGGACACAAAGAAATGCCAGTTTTCGACGTTAATCTCGAGTTTACTGGGCCTCACTTGCGACGTGTCTGTCCGCTCATTTTTGTGCTGGAATGTTTCTTGACCAGCAAACCTACCACTGAAATTCAAAAGTAATTGGTAATTTGAGTAGAAGTTATTCAAAAAGTGAAAGCCGTTTACAACTCCCTGTAACGCCGAATTAGAGCGCAGCTCTTGAGGAGGAGGAGGAAGGGTACGGGGGGGGGAGAAGTGACCTCGGGGGGGGGAGGGGGTAACGTGACGTCACTGATGGCGTCATCAATGATGATGACGATGACGATGCGGATGCCGATGACGTCATCAGTGACGTCACTGATGACGTCATCAGGGATGATGACGATGACGATGCGGATGCCGATGACGTCATCAGTGACGTCACTGATGACATCATCGGCATCCGCATCGTCATCGTCATCACGTGACCTCGGGGGTCACGTGACCAGGGGGTCACGTGACCTGGGGGCCACGTCACTAATGACGTCATCGGCATCCGCATCGCCATCGTCATCATCACGTGACCTCGGGGGTCACGTGACCTGGGGACCACGTGACCTGGGGGACCACGTGACCTGGGGGTCACGTGACCTCGGGCGGTTACGCCGACGCCAACGCCGACGCCGACGGCGACGCCGCTCAAGCCGGAAACGGGCGCCTAAGAGCTGCGCTCTAAAAAGTAATGAAAGTAAACTACTAATTACCGAAATAAAAATGTAATTGAAAGTTACTAAACTACTCAGAAAATTAGTTAAACTACAGTAACTTGAGTAGAGTAGTTGAACTACGTACAAGTCTCAATAGCTCGAGGTCGCTTCTTTGAAGCGGTTTTCCGCGGACCGAGCGCTCGCGGTACATAAATGCATGCCTCCAAGCCAGGAGCGCGGGATAGCTCGTGCTTGTAGCTTTGGATGCAGTCTCAGCTTGAGGGTGAACGGAGTTATAGGCGTCGAAGTAAATCCAGCGCCGTGTGAGTGTCCCGCGACCTTAGGGTAAGACGGAGTGACGCGCGAAAAGTGAACCACGTGATACGTACGCGGCTCTTGATTGGCTGGGATAGCTCGCAACGTCTTCTGCGGTTCATCTCAAGGTGGAACGCAGCATAGCAAATTTGTTGCGGGCGAGTGTGTCCGTTCGTGTTTAGGCACTCGCGCGCCGCTCTGTTTGTTCCATGTACTATCGAGCGCGTGGTGGTACAGGGTGTCACAAAAATAAATTTACAGTGTTTTTGTCTGCCGCAAAAATAAACTAGGCATCGCCGAACGCTCATTATCCGCCCAAGGGTAGTGCTAGAGGTCACAACCAGATGCCAAAGTTTCAGCCCGATCCCATACCTTAATTTAAAAGTTATAAGTGATTTTCTGAAAAGTTCAATGGGAAAATGGCGGCCGATGGAGTTTCCGAATACATGGGGCTCTATGGCACCAGAAACCGAAAACGGGCAAAAATGGGCTCCACTTTTCCATTAAAAGTTTCAGAAAATAACATAACTTTTGAATAAGTTATCGGATCGGGCTGAAACTTTGGCATCTGGTTGTGACTTCTAGTGCTACCTTTATGCAGAGAATGAGCTTTCGGCGATGCCTAGTTTACTTTTGCGGGAGAAAAAAACCCTGTCGTTTTTTTGTGACTCCCTATATAACCGTAGTGCACGTGTTAATGATTCGAAGCGGTTTAGTGTGTGCGTGAGGCTGGTCTGTGTTTGACTGGGATTGTCGTAGAGCTCGTTCTAGAAATTAGTGGCGTGTTCGAGAGGTTACCTTTCAAATGCGCAGCTGGTGGATTTCACAATAGTACCGGTCGTTTAGGCGGGACATAGTTCCGCAATGTTCTCAAAGGGCAACTCCGGTCAATACTTTTGATTTTGGAGGTAATGACTGCTTTCAGCTAAAGCAGTGTCTCTAAAGCGATACCAGCCATTTATTTGGGTTTCGTTTTCTCCCGGAGTTGCCCTTTAATTTGCAAGACGGAACCGAACGGGCACGGAACTAATACTCATGTCTCACGGAAACTTGAAAGGCATTTCGGTAAGAACGCTCGTTTAGATTGAAATATTAACAAAAATCGCCATGTGATTCCTAATCTGTGCGTGCTCCTTTGCATGCATTGGTTTACGGTTTTGCTAGAGGTCTTCGAGATGGAGGCATATAAAGGGGTATAAAAGGCGGTTGTAGACGCTTGGTGTATGGAAAGTTCATTCTTCGGATGTGAATCCATGCACTCTGGCCCGACTGGATAACAATAGGGCCAAAGGTGTAGCATTCATAAAACGAGCGTTCTTACCACCATCCACTGCTGTATGTTTTATTTATGCGGAAAAGTTTGACTAGGTGGCGCAAGCAGCCGCCTGATGAAAGGCATTCTTCAGCCGGATTCATCCATGCTTCTGCACGGATCATTATAACGCCATGATGCATTTTTAATGCCCCTGAGTTTTATGAGGACCTTGCCTGCACTGCGTTCAACCCAAAGCTGACAGTGCAGGGGAAGCTACGCGCTTGCCGGATCAATCAACAGCCTCCCTTTTATCACCTGACCTCGCTCTCGGCGCGTGGCTATGGGTGATAGCGTGATCAAGTGGCGAAAGATAGACTCACGACTGGTCCGACAAGCATGTAGCTTCCACCGCTTTGACAGCTTAGGGGCGATCGAAACGTAGTAGGGATGATGCACTTATTTACGGTAGGAAAGCTCTTAGCAGCATTTAAATAACTCCCTATGCGTGCGAAGGCAATACACGTTTGTATAAAGAATGTAGGCACTTGCGCAAGATTTGACGGATGAACGAGTTCCACACGCAGCTTCTCCAGATGCGAAGGTATTTGATTGATTCTGCCCACATTCTTGGCATGCTCTCTGCGATAAGGCGAAGACGAGCTTTGAGATATGCAAGAAAACATCGAAGGGAAATTGAAAGCTAGTCACAAGGCAGCCGGTAAGTAAAGATAGGCTTTTCGTACTCGCCGATGTTAGTAAGGGTATGCATGCTATTTCGCCGTGTCTGGGAAAGTAAGGGAGCTTGGTCTGGCGGACAACGTTTGCCGCAACAACAGTAAAAGGATCATCAGAATATAAAGGAGGTACAAATGTGAGTTGTTATGCTTCTCACAATTTGCCGTTTTCAGCGTTAATGTCCGTTTTGATATCGACGGACGTTGTACTGACATGCACTCGTAAAATCAATGCACGTCAAGTTGCAACACCATCTTCTTTTTCTATATCTCCACTCTATCACCTCCTGTCAATGTTCTTTTATAAAACCATAGCCAGCGATTAAAAAAAAAGAAAACAAACGGTGCGGTGCACGCGTTGTAAATTTTTTTTTTTTGTTAATGAGCTACTACAGTATTTTAAATGTCCAAATTGCGCATCCTCTACAACGGTGGCATTAGAGGCCATATTAAGAAATTGATCGAATTCGAATGTCTGAACATTCATAAAACAAACTTTGTCTTTGTATTCATATCTACCATTCTCGTGTTTTCTCTTTATGTTTTTTTGTTACCAGGTTTAATTATTTGGAAAGTACGCGCCGAGATACAGAGGAAGAGAAGCAGACGAGAACGTGCGGGGACATCAAAACGCCGAGCTCTGGTTGGATTGATTAGTGGGTAGACCTAAAGCTACAGCTGTATCTGACTCCACTCGTCGAACGCGTTCGATTGCGAGAGTCAAACGCCTGATTCCGGCGTTCCGCGTTCTAATGCGTTCGACGAGTGCATCGGAGAAAAAGGGTGCTAGCTTTCGGTCCACCCACTATAATCATTCGAACCAGAGCTCGGCTTTCTGATGTTACCGCGCGCTATCGTCTAGTTCCCTCTCTGTTTCCCGTCACCTAGCTTCAGGAGACATTAGAGTATTTGCCAATATTGTTAATGTTTCTCCTCTATTACGTATTCTGGATAATGAACAGGCTTCTGTCGTAACCTCCTCTGTTGCTGTGCCACCGTCAGGCCGCAGTCCCACTCATCATACATCGTACAGAAAACATAGCGTTCGCTGCAGAGACGATGACAAAAAGTATTTGCGGACACGCCTCAAAAATGTTTGGAGTATGTGTGCTTCTATATGCTTCGACCACATATATTCTATAGGCCAAGGGTAACATTGAGCTCTTTTCCCACAGGATGTCCCTAGCAGGAAGGATATACTAGTTCAGTAGACCTGCGATGTCTGCAGGATGTGCGCTGCCCGTTTTCTATAGGGGAATCCCAGGACGATGTTTGGAAGGTATT
The DNA here is from genome assembly GCA_037355805.1 of Ixodes ricinus. Classification (NCBI taxonomy): domain Eukaryota; kingdom Metazoa; phylum Arthropoda; class Arachnida; order Ixodida; family Ixodidae; genus Ixodes; species Ixodes ricinus. The sequence goes on along the minus strand of JAZHYW010017486.1, from coordinate 110,204 downwards.
ACATTTATTGGAACCACTAGCTAGACCCTATGCTCCTATGCACACATTGCCATAGAACGTCGATAGAGTATACGTTTTTTTTTTTTTTTGTGAGGTGATTGGTGCGTTTTAAAGATCCCGGACTAGCGTTTGTACTACACCGGCTAAATGTTTCATCTACAGCTAAGGCACCACGCTCCCATTGAAGCTCACTAACTTACGGCAGTCTAAAAATTCTGCACAAAATAATTATTTTTCACCATTATGCAGCGAAACCAGGCTTCTAACCACTCGCTGCGGCAACTTTGGGCACTTTTGTTTTCCCCGGCAAAAAGCGCCAATTGACAGACCGTTCCCAGCCGGGTGGGAACCAGAATCGAGCGGTCATTGTCAGTCAAAGTAAAGGAGTCAACGTGAAGATATCGGGCGTGAAAATGTTATGATCTATGTTCTCGTCAAGCCACTCCTGTTGCGTGTTTTTCCTCCTGCTATTCATGACGTTCGCGACGGAAACCGTCAAACGCTTCGTGTGTCGTTTTGAGTATGATTGTTTTTTCTTTCATCGCTTCTTTGGAATATTTTCAAGAGTGGTGTTAGCGCAAACGCTTTTGAATAGTAAAAAACATGAGGCATCAAGCAGAAATCGATGCGAAAAAGTGTTTTAATATTTTTGTTTAGCTGAAACAAGCCAAGGCAAGAAGTAGCCGAGGGAACAGGTGGAAATCGATAAGTAGACGAAGTGCGCGCCAGTGTTGCGGAAAGGGCTCCCCCATTCCATTCCATTCTCATTCCATTCCATTTTATTCCGGGGAAGGGGAATTCGAGTTTCCTACAGTTGCATTCCTTTCAACTCCTAGAAATTGAAACACTGGTCCCATTCCCACTCCTGTAATTGCAGAAGCCAACCATTCCACTCATCTGATCCCTCAATGCGAAAAAAAAAAGATGGCCATTGACCGTCAAAATGTGCTTGTATTGCTAGGAAGCATGAAGCTACTCACTTTATCAGACGCGGAGCCTGTTGCAAAAGTATGCAAAAGCTTCTTCAAAGCACTCATTCTACCAAGTCAAAGGGTGGTCGCACAAAGCGCTTCGTGGCATTTGGTGTCACTTCAGACATCGATCGCACAATCAAGCGTAAAAGGCTCGCGAGTCGCAACAGACGACAAAAATTAAAAGCATACATGGTTCGCGTGTTGTTTCTTTCAAACGGCCTTAAAAATGTCTAGTTCGTGAGTGGCGCAAGAAGAAGCAAACTTGTTCTCTGCTTCGAATTGCTGCACAACAGCACCGCCAGTGCGCTGTTAGAAGCGATGCCGCGAACACCTGCCCCTAATGTCCATGCACTGCGACAAGAACAGAAATCCGTTGACGAAGTGCAATGGGTATACGAGCCAGCACAAGGTACTGTAGCACCATATTATGAAACCTGAGTTAAGACGTAAACGTTTTACGTTTGCTGTACGATTCTTGCGATTTCTTAACATATTAAATCCAATTTTTTTATTTGTGTTCCACGTAAACAGAGAAGATCGGCTTGATTAAAAGCAGGGAGTCCAACCTGTCATTATTCCGGCGCAGTTCTGGTTCGGGTTCAGTAGCTTTGTATTTTGTTCTTGTTTAGTTGTGGTTCAGTGATGCTTTTGAAATAAAGGTTCGATTACCTGTCACACCTAGCGCAGCCCAGTTCAAACCGGTTCTTAAAAATAAATTCCACAGCTCCCAATCGTTAAGAAGAAAATGTGAGTTGAACACAACGTTATCGCCATTAAAACGATTATGAATGCGGAAACAAGGACAGCAGGACAAATATGTGCTTAATTTTGTTTGTGATCTTGAATACTTAACTCAAACACCGTTCTACTAAAATCACATGGTAGTACGGGCGCATGAAAGCAGTGCCAAACGACAGTACGCACGCGAAGTTAATCAGCCAGCACTTACAGGGACACCGTGAAGGTAGCAAGGACCGTACTCGCAAACTACCCATATGAAACAAATTAGTTGGTTGTTTAGACAGCAGGCATTTAGTCTGCCAGATTATGGCAACATTTTTACCCACTGTACATGAAACACTTAGTCAGTGCAGTACGACTGCTATCCTGGGGTCTTTAGCGGACATCGCGAAGTACTGCCACCACCGTACCCCGGTACGATGGCCATACAATTCTAAACAGGAACGACTTTCTCGAACGAGTGAGGCGAAACGACAAGAAAGACAACAAAAGCCGGTCGAAGGAAGATTAAAAAAAAGACATAAAAAGAAAACAGATGATTTGCTGTTTCTCAAAAAACGCACACACAAAATAAAATGTATTCTATAGCAGCATCCAGGGCTCTCGTCGACTGGCGTCATGGTTTCCGACGCCGAGTGTCGCGTTCGTCTCGGCTTCGCCTCTTGGCGCCTCCAGATTTTGCCACCACCGTACAAACGCGCTGACAGACGTGAAATTTTTGTTTATACTTTGATGTCTATGTTCGCATTCTTCCTTGCGGAATATTGCTTAGCAGCAAGAAAAGGAAACAAACAAAGACAAACACACATACAACACACAAAGAATAGCTCTTTATCATCTTGCCATAGTCAGACATATGAAAGTCTACGTCTCCAGGCCGACTCGTCGAGGCCAATTCGTGGTGCACGACGTGAAATATACTTATTTGTTCCAGTTTTATTGAGCTGCCTCCGGGGCGCTGCCATTTGTTTAATAAAAACTGAGCTGCTGACACCACCGTGGCGATTAATAATTTGACTTCGTGCTGCCACCAGCAAGAACACCTGGTTCAGATTTTATTACGCCGAACTGTTTTTCATGAACAGGTAACCGCACTATAATATTATGGTTCCATTTCGGTTCGGGTTTATTGTCAAATGTTTGATTTCGGTTACATTTTTCTTCCGTTTCAGTTAAAACTAACGGTTTTGCTCCGGTTCTCGATTCGCTTTCGGTTCGACAGCTTCGTTTAAAGCTACATGCTAATCACGCATGATTACAGCAGCCGCTTTGTCGCGTTTCGCGGTGCCAGAAACGACACCTTGTTCGACTACAACTTTTTAGTTTTGGTTGCTTCACTAAGGGCGCGCCATTTTCATCCTCGAAGAAGCATAAACCAGTGAGACAATCAAGCCTTCAGTCACCCCTTTTGCAATGATGCTGATTGAAGAGCCACTTTACATGCGCTAGCGAATTGTATAATCAGCCCGTAGGCCCTAGATGAAAATCGACACAGCCCGCATAAGAACAGAGGTTATTTCACTCCCACTCCATTCCGGGCAAAAGGCACCTAATTTCACTCCCATACCATTCCCCCCAGCGCTGCCGCCATTCCATTCCCATTTCGATTCAGGGGTCGCGAAATTGCGTAATGATACCTGAATCATTCCAACTCCGTATTGGCAACTCCGTAACACTGGTGCACACTATCACTCTTTAGCCTAATGAAATATATTTTTGTTTTACTTTTATTCCCTGACGTAGCTCAGTAGCGTTGTCTGCTTGACACCGAGATAAGTATGGGTACCACTGAGCGGCCACAATCTTAAAGGGATACTGAGCCGAAATTTCGAGCTCACAGAACAAGGCTGGACGGATAGGCGGGACGTTGCAAAACCGAAAAACATCACTGATACAGCGATATCTCTAACGGATCTCCGTATTTTTGGAAAAGAAGTGCGCGAATGAACACGGCCGACGAGGCGGACGAGACAGGTACGTCACGATTCTCATTCCCTCTCCTCCTCGCTACGTCCCGTCGAACGGAATGAAACGAAGCAAGGATGAGAGAAAAGAGGCCGCTTCCCCTCATTCTCAAATCTTCTCCAGGAGGACAATGACGTCATAGCCCTCGCTTGATCGCGCCCTTCTTTTCCAAAAGTACGGCCATCCGTTTGAGATATCAATGTATGAGTGATAACTTAAAGTTCGTAGCGTCCCGTTTAACACTTCTGCGGCTTTATTTTGCGAAATCCAAATTTAGGTTCAGTGTCCCTTTAACAGACTCGTAAATTTGTATCGATCGCCTTGTCGTACTTCTTATCCCTACATAGCCAATAAATACCACAACTGCCTTTTATTGCAAACGAATACAAAATTTAGAGGTGCAATGGCATGAACGTTTCTGGTAGAACAACATAAAAGCCCCACCTTGAGTGTTCGTTAGCTTCAAACTTTCTTAAACGTAGTCTTACCAAATGCGAGTATCTTAAGAGTATTTTAGTAGGGACTAAATTTATATTGGTAGTAAAGCTAATACAGGAATAATTCAAAACGTTGCGATTCTTTTGCGTAAAGCAAGATTGACCCCCAGTCCCACCAAAACACAGGCTACTTTGCGACCAGCGTTCAGGTAACGAACGGCCCACTGTGCAAGTCTTCCGTTTCGTATAGTAATCTTCAAGGAGTTGCTGACGTGCTTTATTTGTTCTGCAGTTTTTGTTGTTTCTCATGAGAGTGAGATTAAGCAGTAAATGGTGCGCCACCCTTTACCGGCGCTGTTTGGCGGTGTAGACCTGGTATAGCGTATTTTTTATGTATATTTTGTGGACGTCAAACGGGATCATACACTTGTTGGCCTTCTTTCGTCACACCAGTTGTACGACGGTGTCGTCTTTATGGATTTAGTTTTCCTGTCTTTTTATATCTTTATGTTACTTTGTGCCATCTTGTTGTCCCTCTTAAGTTCTTCCTTTTTTGTAGGTTTGGTTCTTATTTCTCGGTCCCTTCGACCAATAGTGGGTTTTCCTGAAAGATTTTGCCCAAGACTTCGTCCGGCTCGTGTGGATTCAAAATCGAATTTGCAAGTCGGATGCGAGTTCGGCCAGCACTTTGGGAGATGTTTGATCTCCGCTGGAAGTTTGCCTAAATGAAAGGGGCTCTCTCGAGATATTTTTTCTCCTTGCGGTGAAGCGTCTAGGAATAAAAATAAAACGCAGAGCGCAACTAAATATAGGAATAAAACGTTATATACATAGAAAGAGCATACTTTGTTGCAAAATCTACAGATATGCTTCATCGCATCTTAGCAAGAGTCTGGGAAAAGAAGAAATGTCAATTCAGTTCAGGATGAAGCACCGATCGGTGACTGAAAAATGGGGAAGCCTTCCTGCGGTTTTTCGCTGTAGGCTACGCTTAAACTAGATAGCGTGGTTTATCTATGAAAGCAATCTTCCGCTGATTATGTCGCCACGAAGCATATGGGCGGGGGAGAAGGGGGGGGGGGGGGGATTCGACCATCAGAATCCTAGGATCTTAGTTAAGAAGTAAACCTATGGAGATACCAACAACATGATTTGTTGTTTGTTTTTCGACGCAGTGCGCGGTTCACGTAACCGAAAGCTGCGTGAGCGTTTAGCTGGGGATCATGTTCGAACAATGAATCACCAATCGAACACGAGTCGAGCGCTGACGGAGCACACGTATTCAGCAAATGAGTTTTCGGGAACCGTTTATGCACATCCCTCCGGTACTAACTGCGCGCATGCTACCGCAGAAGACTCGCACATGCGCAGTTGGTACCGGAGGGCCCATCGTACTTTATAGGATTTGCAAACACGGTTCCCTAAAACACTCTACTACGTGTCGCGTGCTCGATCGAGAAAAGTGACGTAAAGTAGTCAGTCCACCGACCCTCTATTGGGAAAACAACAAGTTCCGTGGATAACAAATCCGGATGAGCTTCGATCCGGATAGATCTTCTCGACGATAGGGCGGGTAACTGAACGACAAATCTCCTTTCATTTTCTTCAAACAAAAGTTGGTCATACAGCGGTGCCCGCAACGCGTCTCCCACTGGTGTGTTTAGCGTCCTCTCCCGCCCATACACAAAAAAAGGCCCCTAAGTGGCAACAAATGACGTCACAGAAGCCGGACTGTCCTGCTGTAGGACGACGCACTCCTAGAGATTTGTCCTAGAAGTTTGGACAGAAAGCACCAGCGGACGCGAGTGTCGTTGTCGTGGCAGCGTCCCCACTCCTGACTGTCGAAGCTTCCGTGGGCTGTCAAGCTGGAGAGTGACCTGCAAGCAGAACAGGCGTCTGCCAACTCCACCACCGCTGTTGCGTCGCCGCCAGGAACGTGACTGGCAGCAGCATGATCCCTCTGTGACGTCATCAGGCGGAAATCGAGGTACTACTTCTTCGGGCGCAGTAAACACGCCAGTTGGAGAAAGCGGTCCGGGAACCATAGTCAGACTCAGTTCAGCTATTTCTGTTCACCTATTTGCTTTCCAATCCATCTTCTGCCTCTTCCGGGTGCCTTGTGAAGACTGCGGCGCGTCGAGTAAGCTCCTCTTCCCGCGCATGCGCAATAGGGAGAAGAAAACTGCACGCATGAACTATCGCTTCACAAGGCTACCCCCACGGTCGAGCGTCGTGCTCCAAAGTTTTCAATGTCTGGGATAAGTTTTTTTGTTTGTTTTTTGCAGAAGTTTGGAGTTTTGTTTTTCTCTTCTCAATTTATCTGCTTAATCACTCTTGTGCTCATGCGCCTATGCCTCGTGTAATATGTCTAAATTTTTCGGAGGTATAGTGAGAGACAGAGAGACAAAGACAAAACTTCATTAACCTAAAAAATATGAACAGGGTGCCTCAGTTCAGGCTCTCTCTGCTGGAGTTATCCAGAGAAGACCGGATGCACGCCGCCAGGTAGTCCTGATCTAGAGTGTAGTGGCCGTTCACGCTAAGCGCAACTTAGCGTGAACGCTAAGCTGCGCTCACGTCAGCGCTGCATCAGCAGTGTTCTTAGTGTTGTTCTTAGTGCTCTTAGTGAACGCTACAGTGTTCGGTTGAGACGGCCTTATAATGGCGCTTACGTGGGTTCTGTGGTGTACATACGTGAACAGGCCCTTAGCTACGATTGTCGTGCCTTTCTCAGTTCAGCGGCTCAACGCGCATTCCTGTCACGTCCTGCTTGCCCGAAACTTCAACCTGATTGTTTGATAAAGGCCGAAGCGTGCCCTACAACAACAGAAGAAGAAAAAGATAGCGGCGAAAGGTCTCCGCAGATGAGAAAACACGGGCGCGTGAAGTTGAAGGTCGATTATATATGCGCGGGTGGGGAAATGTCGGGGAATCTCCGAGGGGCGCGAGAACAGTCCGAGCGAATGGAGAGATAACTCGCTACAGCGGAGCAGGAACGGCGGGCAACGCCCCTTCCTAACGTTTCGTATATTATGGATTCGGGAGACGATGCGTTGAATTTACGTGACTTGACTTGTGTGTTCCTGGATACAAAGGCGGACTCTAGTCGGTGAGAGGTTTAGAGATCAGGGAAGCTCTTCCCACCCTTTTCCACTTTCATCAGAGGGAACGGTGGAGAAGAGGTAGCCTCCTCTTCAGCGTTCGCTCTATTGAAGCAGAAAGATGTGAGGAAACTTCCCCTGAACTACTAACCTGCCACCGATTATGCGTGCTTAAAGGTTAGACACATTAATTTCCTTCCCAGATTTCCGTAATGGCACACGAACTAGATGAAAAGAATGCGGCGTACGAGAGCAGAAGGAACTGCGAGACGTCGTGTTCTTGACACAAGAGATATGGTTCGTCATGCTTGCTACTGTTATTTTAAAAGGCGGTGTAAAATATGGATGGTTGTGACACTACTGCTTTTTGATTCCCTAAGAAAGAATGGCTAGAGAGCGATAAGGCAGGGATCTGGGTTGGCGCATGTCCCTATTACGAATATAGGGGGAGGTTGGCACTGGCCCTCCATCTTCAGTTGCGGGGAATGAGAATACTGGAGAAATTAAAATGGGAAAGAAATATGTTTTATTCAGTCATCACTTGTAGCTCGGGCTTATGGATGTTTTGATTGTTCTCGACGCCAAGTAGGTCATGTGCGCGAGCAATTTTGTTTATTTTTAGCTCAGTCACGTGATATAATTTCGGGAAGTTAGCAAGTAGTAAGGGGCAAACTGCTGATACTGGGTCATGAGAGTAAAAAGTGAGACAAACAAAAAAGACAGCAAAGATAAAATATAGAGATTCGTAAACATTTGTGTTCGCGTGTGTGTCCCCTCCATTTGGGTCATTCTTGTCTCGAAGTATCACGTCAGGTCCTTAAATTACGTCGTTCAAAATTTTATGGGGAAGTGTTTGTTGCTTGTAAACGATAATTAAAAATGGGAAGAGACCAATACGGTTGTTTAATTACCGAGATGTGTTCCAAAGTTAATTAATTATTAAAGTGAATAAACGATGTTAAGACTTATCAGCTACCATCGTTTTTGATGAAATAATATTTAAATCTTGATTGATTGATGTCCCGCCAAAAAACAGTCGCTTCAAAGCATGCATAAGATCGATGGCGACAGCTCCTGTTTCAGGAAGACTCATGATCTGCATTAACTGCCTGTGGTGCTTCCACAAAATTCATGTGCATAGCGAAAAAAAAATTGAGACAAGGAACGATAAAGGGGACAACCACAACACCGTTTCTTGTCACGAGGTTTTTTTCACTATGATCATTCACCAGCTCTCCTGCGCAGTAACTCTCAGTTCATGCGCGTTTCCTTTCAATGCGAAGCGCAACGACTGCGTTTATCCTTACTTAACCAGCCGGCAGTTTATACCGCTTCTCCTTTTTCTTCGTTATTGGGGAAGAAGGGATGAGCTCTTGACGTTCTACCAACCGCAGCTCAGACTACTTGGGGGATTAATGGGCAGCGAATTTAGGATCGTAAATTATTCAGTGCGCAATTAAGAAAGACCGCCATTTGAGTACCCGCTTGGGAAAGTACACTGCAGAAGCTTAGGGGTCAAAACGTCTCTCTCTCTTTCTCTCTAGGGGTTTGAGCATATGAAGCGAGAGACGGGATAGGGGAAAGGAGGAGGGAAATGTAAATGATAAGAGAGAGGAAGAAAAATGGATAGAGACCTAATATAAGGGAGAGGGATGCTAGGGATTGCGTAAGGAAAAGGGGGGAAATGGGGAGATATGCGCTTCAGTTTGAGGGAAGTAGGATAGTGGGGGAACTCTGGCGAAGTAAAAGGGAGGTGGGGAGAAATGGCGACGGGGAGTGGACAGCGTAAGAACATCCATCCATTTTGGTCGGGGAAAGGGGAAAAATAAGAAGATATACATTCTTGAGTCCTAGGCTTGTAGGCGAGCCTTTAGGAGAGGTCCATGAAGCATTCTGTCGTAACGCCGCCGCCTTTCTTTGGCCGGTTTCTTCTGGCAACGACGTAAAATGTGTTGGTTTTGCTCTGGAACCACTTTTCTTTTTTCATGTTATTGTTTTCTTTTTGTTTTGATTTTTTTGCTACGACTCATTTCAATCACGCGGAAAGTTCGGTTAGTCTCGATGAAGTCGTTTGCCCAGATATCGAAGCAGTTAGAATAAACGCAAAAGTGGCGCAAACAATTATTTTTCGCTGGCGCGTCAGCGAGGTGTTTAGGCACATCAAAAAGCTTAACAAATGAAAGTCGATTGATGTTGCGAAGTTAATGTAAACATACAGTTATATAAAGAAGAGGTATGAATTGTTTTCTTCATCGCCAGGCCACAATTTTCCGTTATAGGCGAGGTTTTTCAGCGGACCTTCGGGCTTGACGGTATTCTGAATACCGTCAAGATATTCCACTATTTTCTTGACGGATACGACAACTCTGTTGTAAAGCGTGAAACTACTTTTTGTTTGTTTTGAAGTTCCCCATCGATACAGACATTACAGTGGTAGTCGTTTTGTTATGTTTAGCTCCTGACGGCGTTGTTGGTAATGTTTCGATTTAGTCACGAGTGGCTGTTTCACATTCCGGAAAAAAGATCTGTCCTACTTGTAACTGGAAATGCCTTATGCAGCCTGTGTGCGCTCGACTGTCTCGATAGATGATCCTTTCGAACTTGACGCGCCCGGGGCGATGTTCTGACCTCTCGCACGTCATTTTGACGAGCGAAATATTTAATTCATAACAAAGGCGAGCTGGACATCCCTCTAGGTTCTATCTTTCCTTCTCGCAACACAACTTTGTATCTCCGCGGCTCGACCACCCTACAAGCGCATGAGCGCGTCGTCTTATGGTTTCAGTCTCGCCAGTGTTTCCAATTTAGCGGTTTCTCGGCTAGATCTAGTGGTTTTCTGAGTTGTCTAGCCGGATAAATTGGCGTTTTGGGGTTTGCGGGATTTTGAGCTGTTTTCGAGTCATGTTAGCGTGTTTTTCGATGATCTAGAACGTTCTCGGGTTTACATTTATGGATCGTAAACCGTTAAATTTCGGCCATAAGTTAGAGTCATGGTGCCGTTATATTTTTCTTATTCTCAAGAAAAAATGTTGTCAGGGAGATATTATGGGGGTAAACATAAAAACACAGTGTCAAAATTGACCGAAAACTTTATATGTTGCCCTATAATACATGAAATGCGGTATTTGAGGCGCGATTGCTTACATATCGTGAGAAGACAATAAATAGGCGTTTCGGGGAGCGAAGAGCGTATATTTTTTCCCCGAGTTTCCCCACCAAATATAGCAGGGAAGCTGGCTTAGTATAAATTTAACGTGACATGCACTTTCCTGCTAAATTTAGCGGAGAAAATGAATTGGTGTATACGTCTCTTGACGCCAGGTCACGTGATATCAATACCCCCGCCAAAGTTAGCGGGAAAAAAGAATTGGTGTATGGGTCACTTGACGTAAGTTTTCTCCCTAAATTAAACGGGGAAACTGAATTGTTCTAGGACTCGGGAGGTCAGGTCATGGGGCATCAATTTTCCTTGTGAATTTAGTGGAGAAACTGAAGTAATGCCTAGGTCACGTGATATTTTCCTGCTAAGTTTGGTGGGAAATGCCTGGAGTGACGAAGAAACTGACTGTTCGAAAGCGTTTTTAGCGGTTTTTCTGGACACGTTTAGCGGGTTTTCGTTTCTTGAGTTAGTAACAATTGAGTCTTGATGTGCATCTGGCTCCGCACTCTTTTTAATCGGGTGTGGTGGGTTCGACGGTTCATTGCCTAGTTTATATATTACTTTTGGTTCGCTCGCGTGTATAAAGAGTCTAGGTTGGCTACAAAACGATTCTGATGTTAATGAAAGTTTTGTGAATGCAAACAGTGTTTTTTTAACGTTTTCTGTCCGGTACAAACGAACAACAAAAGGTTCCGACTGAACGAGCAACAAATTATCATAATGCAGTCTGCGTCGCGGTTTTACGAGATTTATACCCACATGTTTTCGTCAGCAAATATAGTGGAACCGACTACAATCTTTATGGCACAAAATTCGGCCCCTTTATATGTAAATAAATCATAAAAAAGAATGGTGCCGCATTTTGTTTGTTTTGCACATCTGAGCAAACGTTATGAGCTATCTGAGACTTGAGTTGTACTTTGAGACGTTCACTTTCATTGCCCACACCGAAAAGGTAATGAAAAGTAGAGTTCCTCGATGTGCTCCTGTTTTGTGTCATGCCATTTTTCGTTTCCTCTGTCCACCTTTAAAGGAGCTATAAAACGCTTTTTCTACTTGATAAATGCTCCTTAGAATCACTCCCAAACGTTAATAACTGGATAAATTTGCCTTAGTTTTTCTTTTTACGCAATAGAAGTCGGCCATAAAATTCGAGAAATATGAGCATCGTCCATCCCCTCAACTTAGAGCCAGAACAAGCAACCACGTGGCCTGGCGCATATCCTATGCCGCCAACGTTAATGATGCCCAAGCGCCTGGATTCGTAAAGTAGAAAACACGTGCTGAGATCTAGGCATTGTTAGAGTTGGGCTGTTCTCATTACCGCAGTGAATAGAAACGAGCCACTACCCGGGTATCCGCCGAAGCATTGATTATTACATTATTACGAGCCAATGTCGAGTGTTCACGCAGTTCTTGTGTCCAATCCACGAGCGACGCTCGACTGTTGTCACGCGAGTGGTTTCGATCCCACAATTACGCCATCAAGTTTTGCGAAGGCAAAACTGAAAGGGATAGACCCCTTTTATCCTCGCAATTTCACCGCGTCAAAGAACATTCTGAACCAGTCGCGGTCTGGGCGAGTGTATACTTGGGCCAGAGTAAAACCAGTACGCCTCTGCAAAGTCATGAACATCCCAACTCGATATCGCTTCATGACCACTTTCAGCTGAGACTGCAGCCAATGCAACAAGCACGAGAGCACGAGGTCGCTGCTTTGAAAAACTCGTCACCGAAGCGAGCACTCGCGCTCTAGAAATGCACGTCTCAAAGCTAAGAGGACGGGTTAGATAGCGCTTGTATCATTGGCTGCAGTCTCAGCTTAAGGGTGAACAGAATAAAGTACCCGATGCCTACTGCTTGCGCTCACAGAGAAAATACAAATAAATCGCCGTAAACAAAAAGTCGCCGTAGCACAGTCAGCGTCAAGAGCGCGTGAAGGGACTCGCTCTTCAACGCGCTTGAAAACAACAAAAAAGGTAAATAAGCGTTCGGATCAAAATTACCATAAATTATAACATGAAGGCACCCTTATAAAAAACTGCAGTCGACAGCACGACATCTGTTGTCGGAAAATGCGCGTTGAATCGCGATGCCGACTGCGAGCAAAGTGACATCGTTTGGACCGCCACTTTCGATCATCTTCCAGTCCGATGTTCCGAAGACACCGCTTGAGAAGTCAGAATAACGAAGAAAAAATATTTTAACGGGGAAGTCAACATGATAAGAAATACATTTTCAAGGCTTCAGAACGCGAGGTCACGCCGTCAAATGATACTTAAAACTATATTGAAAAGGGAAGCAAAAATAGCCACTGCTTTAATATAGCACGTCCCCATAATGAAAATAACACATCAGCCGTGACTTGTTTTAGGAACCTCTCAGCCCTTCAAACCCTTTCATCCCTTCAAATTCCTGCAGCCCTTCAAACGCCTTCAGCCCTTCAAACCCCTAGAGCCCTCAAAAACCCCTACAGCCCTTCAAACCATTTAGCCTTTCAGATCCCCTCTGCCCTAAAAACCTTTAAGCGCCAAAATGACTGTGAACCCTAGACCAAAAAATCACTTTAAAACGTTATTGAAAGTTTATCTCAGACATTGAGTCTTACATGCATGTTGTAAATCAAAAAGACAATAAGAACCAAGATGTACTAAAAATCGGGCGGTAGCAGCTGCAGAAAAAAACGATCAGACCAAACAAAAGGCAACCGTGCCTTTGAAGCAAAAATATCTTTCGAGGTACTCACAATGCCGCTTGATAACTTTGTAAGAAGTAGAGTAGTTCAAGTAATAAAACCACGCAGGTGCATTACACGCGCACATACACACGGTCAGTATCACGTTTAGCATAAACCACTAACGTGAAACTAATGTCCGCCGGCGTTTAGAAATTCTTAACACGGACATTCTGTCGTCCCTCGTGCCACCGAAGTGGTTTCTCCGGCTTTTTTTTTCGCTCGATAAATTAGCGTTTAAAGCCGGGCGAGTGACGCTGCGCAAATAACAGAGCATTGAGAAACCTTCTCCTTGATCTGCACACTAAGCAGCTCTAGAAGATAGGTCCCAAACATGGAGCCGACACTGAGCTTCCGCTCACTGCTGCCACCCGTAACAAACTGGCCAGACACAAAGTGGCCACCCGTCACTTTGTGTCTGGAGGACACTGAACATCGCGCTGTCTGTGTTCTCCTTCATCTAGCCCGTCGTTTCTTTTTTGCGCTGTTTTAATTTTTTAAGTATGTCGTACCAACTCGCCCAAGCTTCAACTTTCGTCACAAAGTGGCCAGACAGTTTTAACGACCACAGACTTGTTAAAACGATATTGAGGGGCTCCGCGCTTTCACGGAAAAGATTTGGACTGACCCCACAGGCCCCTCAAAAAGCTATGACGGGTCTCCTGAACCCTATTGATATTCTTGACTGGTACGCGAGGCCCCCTAGAAAACTTCCATAAACAACTCAAACCCTCAAAAGCTTTTGAAGGGTACCTCAAAGTGTTTCAGAAATTCTGTTGTTCTCCCTAGAAAGTTTTTCAATAGGGCCACGTTACGTGACGTGATGGTGTCACGTAATGTAACAGTACCAATTAACGTCCTGGTGTCAAGTGACTTGATGGTGTCACGTCAGGTGACTGTGTCACATGATCTTACGCAATGCCGCGAGGTTCAGCTGCAAAAATTCTATGCTAAACGTGGAGGGAAATGACTCTTTCCAGTGGGATTGTGTGTAGTTTGCGTGCAGCGAAGTGGGCAGCAGTGTTTGCAGCGCCGTGGTTGTCACCGGAGTTCGCCTAGAAGAAACAACTAAGATACCGGCAATTTATTTTTTTTAAAGGCACCCGATTTTGTTTGTATCTTGGATGGCTCAATTAAGGTATATAAAGTGATCATCTCCGCCACCTTCTCCCGGAATAAAAAAAAAAGTCTGGCCAATTTGGTCAACCATTTTCGAAATTTTCACGGTCGTCGGGGACATGTGCGCTTTCGAACAACTTCAAATATCAACATGCATTCAAAAAGGAAAGTATATATTTTGCTCTGATCGGAGCGCCCTACGAAATAAAAAAAGTGTTTCAATTTAAATGGTAATACTGGCCAACTCAACGCAAAAATGCAACCACCACAACAACAAGAGCAACAGAAATCAACGGAGCCTTAAAAAAACGTTTTCCTTCCGACAGATTTCGATTTCAATGAAAATAGCGTAGTGACGACGATCCGAAATATGTTTTGTGTAGATGCATTTCGGATACTTTAGGATCTGTTGCGAAGGATATAGCCGAAACGCACTCGGTGGAAGAATAATATTTGCGGTCTATTTTGAATTACTATCGTTTACTCGCGATGCTCCGAATCGAGTAGAGCGGCGTATTGACTGAGCCGCAGGAGGCACCTATAGAAAGCCGGAGAGGGAGTCGGAAAGGGGTGCGGTTCAGCCTTGCGGAAACCATTCTCTAAGATTATATAAAAAACTCAAATTAAAGGTTTTTGCGGGTTTTTTTCAAGTTTCTTATCAAATGGATTCTTTTTTCGCTTACCGTTTCTAAGCTTGAACGTCGGGAAAGGAAAGATACATTAAAAAAAAAGCTTTGTACCCAATTTTTGTGTTGGCCGCCAGTGAAAGATCTTGGCCAAGATGTCATTCCGACCGCAAAACTCAGCAAAGACTAAAGAAAAAAAGAAAAGAGCCGGCGACATCTTATACAATGCCACAGTTAGCCCCTCCCCCCCCCCTCCCCCTTTCCCCCTACCTCCTTTATTTTTAGTGTTTTGCGCTGTTTGTGTTGACATTGTGGTTATATAGTATAGATATATCGAATAAACTCTGCATGGGCTTCAATTCTCAACAAAGAATTTGCTTTTATAAGGGCATCCTTTTTTTTTCTTTTACTTGATATAAGAAATATGGCTTGGCTTCGGGGATATATGAGTCTTATCTATTCTTTCAACTTGTTCTGTTGCTTTCCGAGCTCCATTCAACGTGACCACGCCTGAAAATCGTTGAAATAGAATGAAGCAGATCCGGTTGTTCTATAGCTTTTTTTTTCTTAATGGCAGCTATTTTGAAAGTTTCTCGGCAAAAGAAATGTAAAAATGACGAATATTATAATATTGGGATCGTGGGTTGAGCCTGTGTTTATGCTTGTTTTTAGCCACTAGGTCTGGTATTTTTATATCGAAATTTCGAGGATTTAAGATCGCTCATGAAATGGCTCCGTTACGGTTCATTGAGTTTAGTTTCTGAACCGCTAGGGAGTTTATTTTATTTTTTTTTCTGTAATTCATGTTCTTGTAATATTGTCTCTTTTTATGTATATGTGTTTTCAGAATGTGCTAACAGATTCAGGGGTATATTTAAAAAGTCTCAAGGCGTATATAGAATATTAAAAAGTTTAGAGCCCAATGAAAAAATAAATAAAAACATCATATTTAAAACTCAACATGTAGATTTCTTGCACTCAAAGAAGTCTGAAGTGACTACACTCCCTCAAAGCACTTGGGAAAGCCATTCACGGCAATCTACGGCGTGGTTCTCGGCGAATGAGGAAGACAAAAATGTCTTTAGACCTAAGACAATTGTTTGCACAAACGCAATGAGCACGGTGAAGCCCTGTGTTCAGTGCCACAGCGCGAAGCTTGTTTACGTTGCTCGGGAAAAAAAATAATCGAATACAATTACAATTACTCTTTGCTTAAAAAAATATTAAAATAGATCACTCGACTACTTGAGAAACGAATTAATTGGCCGTTACTCAAAAAATTAACCATTTCTTCTTCGATCACTTTAAATCTTCAAATACGAGCGTTTCTTCTTTTTTTTTCTTTTTTCTGGTTTGAAAACGGGCATTTTGTAACGAGCCATTAAGGTGTTTTAGGGACCAGTGTTTGCACATCCGAAACGGTACGATGGTCACTCCGGTACTAACTGCTCATATGCGAATCCTTTATGGTGGCGCATGCGCAGTTCGTACGGGAGGGTCCATCCTACACTATCGAGCGTGCAACAACGGTGCCCTTAAACTCCCTAATAATGGATTTGAATCACCGTATCATGAACTACTTATCTTCTTAATCCACCAGTCTTGGTAAACCATCCTCCAGTCGGCGACTTGGGTCGAAGAGTTCTTTGTAGTAAAACTTGTACGACCAAAGGGTGCCATTATATACGGGAGGGGAAAAAACAAAGTAACGGTTAAAAGTCATTTTAGTAGTTACACGAGTAATCCGATTACTATTGTGACTAATACCTAGTAAATGTAATGAAGTGATTACAAAATTACTCGAAAGAGTAATCGATCACAAGTAATTTAATTACTTCTGATGAATACCATAGAAGTCTGCACAGTGCGGACAGTTTTTGTTAGGTCTGATCTTATCTTCAGCCACGGCGTTGGTCGACCTTTGTGGGTTGCAGCGATTGGCTTGATCAAGTGCTTCACCGGAGAGTAGTCACTACAAATTTCTGAGAGTGTCGAACTCAATACAATAAGATACAATCATCGGTTCAACAATTTATTTAATGCTATTTAAAAACAACAACTACAAAGGATTTCATATACAATAAAAAACTTATCGGGACCCATTGCAGTTTGGGTTTATTGTACATTTGAAGAAATGTGCTATATTTCATTTTTTATAAAATTTCGAGAATACGTACCTCGCGCTTACTGAACCTTTTTAATAGGGCTTGCTGGAGCCTGCTACGGCAAATTCACCCTGAGCTCAGAGATTGAATATTTATATATTTGTCGCTAGAATGAAAATGAACAATGATGATAGGCATGAAGGAAAAGAAAAAAGTGAAAGACGTTTACAACTCCCTGTAATTCCGAATTAGAGCGCAGCTCTTGAGGAAGAGGAGGGGAGGGGACGGTATGCCTCTCCTCCTCCCTCCTCATCTACCCCTCCGCTGTCCCTCGCCTCCTTCCCCTCTTCTCTTCCTCCTCCCTCTTTCTCCTCCTCACCGGATCTCAAACCGCTTGTGTTAGAGTCAAAATATTTGCTACTTCATTACGACGCACGTAAACTGCAAAATAAAAAAGAGGGCCCGACGCTACTTTGATGTCATGTTCTAAACAGCTAGATGTTTTCTTTTTTTTCTCTCGCCATATTTTTAGCAGATTTCCACGCGTGCGACGATTTTCGTCATAAAGTATCGGACCGCACGCAAATACAATTCGTTTTTATAAACCTCATGAGTTTTTTTAGGCTTGCCATGTTCCAAATAATTATAAAAAGCTGAATCGTATCATTGTGCACAGTATTCAAACTGTTGAAGACAGCATACTTCAGTCATTTTGTGCACGTTCGTCATGAGTTCGTCGTCTGCTGCAGGCATATCGAGACGTCTAAAGGACCCGAAGTTGTCGTCGCAACTATTCCTGAAACAGCCGATTCTCGGCAATATTTTGTCGTGGTAAGTGTAAAATCTAGGCTCCCTGTACGTATTTGTGTTAGACGTTTAATTTCTTCGTCCGATTTTTGATCTATCTTTCTTTCGGAGCGAAATCCAGTTCCATGTATTTGTCCATAACAACAATACAATACAATACAATACAATACAATACAATACAATACAATATTTATTTTGCGTGCTTACCAACAGCCGGTTGGCCTTTGCGGTAAAGCACAATGTAAGACTTACATTTCCGTTACAAAAAATACATCCTTAATCAAACCGATTTTAAAATCATGCACATGTGTAAAACATATGGGGCAAAGTTGTACAAAAAATATCAATGCCGCAATACTTCGTGTTAAGGACATGTTGAATTCGTGATACAGGTGACAAGTTAAGGTGATCTGGATAAAACACTCTACGATTTCTAGAACTTGTGTTAACAGGAATGCGAAAATGTAAAGAAGCAAGCAAAGTAGAACTGTCTATTGATCCGTGAACCAACTTATGCAAAAACTTAACATCCCGGATAGACCTTCTGTTACATAAAGTGCACAATCCTAGTCTAGTTAAAATCAGATTGTATTCAAAATAAAATTTGCGACCAAAATATCTATCGTAGATTATACGTACAAACCGCCTTTGTACATGTTCAATACTTTCGCTTGCTGAGCTAGATATATTATTCCAAACGACAGATGCAAATTCAAGTTTAGAGCGTACATGGGTGCTGTAGAGTCGCAACAGACAGTGATGACTGCTGAATGGTTTAGTTAAACGAGCCATTATTCCCAACGCCCGCATGGACTGACTGACGATGGAATTAATATGTGAATTAAAAGAAAGGTGGTCATCCACAAAAACCCCTAGATCTCTTACTAGTTTGGTCCTACTTATAGGCTCAATTTCCATAGTATAGTCATATGATAACGTGTTACGCCTTCTTGACAAAGACATCACTTGGGTTTTACGGGGGTTCAAAAGTAAATTGTTTGAAATGCACCATTTCTGTACTGACGAGACATCCTCTTGCAGCAAAGTACAGTCGGCGATACAGTCCACCTGCCGAAACAGTTTAACATCGTCTGCAAAAATGAGCACCTGCGAGTGCTTCACGGAGGATATGAGATCATTTACAAAAATGTTAAACAACAAAGGACCAAGATTGGAGCCCTGAGGCACACCCGAAATAGATATGAAAGGACGCGACAGGTAGCCAGAAACTCTAACACAGTTTTGTCTTTCATGTAAATAACTCCTGAACCAGGTAATGTACTCAGGGCCAAGCCCGTAGTTCTTGAGTTTCAGCAATAACAATTCATGATTAACCCTGTCAAAGGCTTTCGACATATCCAGATATACTGCATCTACCTGTCCCCGACTCTGGACAATTGGCATAGAATAATTAAGAAATGTGCATAAGTTTGTTTCCACGGATCTTCCTGCTAAAAAACCATGCTGAACGGGAACAATCTTTCTTTTAAAATAGTTATACAAACGGCTGTACATCACCTTCTCGAACACTTTTGAGAATGCATTTAAAAGAGATACAGGACGATAATTAGTGATGTCGCCACAATTACCAGATTTGAAAATTGGCACAACAATTGAGCATTTCCAGGTGTTTGGAAAGACACCCTTCTGGAGCGACATGTTAAACACCTTTTCGAGAAGAGGAGCAAACACTTCACAACAGCCCTTCACAATAAAGTTCGGAATACCATCGGAACCTGTCGATAGCTTAGAATTTAGTTTACCGATAGCCGAAACCACCTCATCAACCGTAATACTCGTTAAAGGTAAATAGTCATCAGAATCCCATGTCACAGAAGAAGTAGTGTTGAGATTAGAAAAACATGACTTAAAGTGTTCTGAAAACAGCTCACAGACAGACTTAGGTGACGTATGAATACCAGACTCATTATGTAGCGTTATACAGTTTGACTCCTTCCTGGTATGCTTCTTCACAAAGCGCCAGAATTCTTCGGGTCGCTTGTTTAAGCTAAGCTCCACCTGCTTACGGTACAGATACTGGTCATTAGCGAGGAGTTGCTTTGTTAGTTTACGACATATGCTGTATTTTTCATACCACACGTTTAGTTTTGTCTTTTTATACAATCTATGATAATGTAATTTTAACTTCAAGTAATGTCGTAAATCCTTAGAGAACCATTTGGGACACTTCTCGGGACGTTGAAGGTACTTAGGAATGAACATATCCATTGCATCACTAACTACCAATGTGAGACCGTCCACTATAGAACCAACATCTGAGCCTTGTAACATGCTATTCCAGTCGTATTTCGTGAAATATTTAAATAAACCAAAATAATCACCGAGACTATATGCATATCTCAGGACGCAGCAAGGTGATATGACCTTTAAAGACATTGAAAACAAGACCTCAATCGGAGGGTGGTAAGCATCAGCAGTTACCAGGGGATCATTTACACAAGTCACATTCGAAACACAAAAGTTAGATAGAACTAAATCAAGAATGTTTCCGGAGCAATTCACAAACATGTTCTCTTGCGTAAAATCATTAAAATTTAAATAGCTGAATAAACAAGTTGCTTTTAGACGCGTACATGAGCTTTCACTGTTAATAATGCCAGAAAGCCAATCAACGTTTGGAAGATTAAAATCTCCGTAAATGTTTACGCGATATTTAGTCGTATCTATGTTGTTTTCAAGGAAATTGAAGTGGTCTATGAAAAGCGCAGCATCTGAAGCGGGAGGAAAATAATATGTTCCAATCAGAAGGTTGAATCCGTCAGCAGAAGGAATTTCAACCCACACCGATTCCCGATAAGTTTCCAGATCGTTACGTCTATGGGCGTTCAAAGATTGATTGCAGGCTATCAGTACACCACCGCCGTATTTTATTCCTGACGCATAGTCACGGTCCCTGCGAAACACAGAAAAACACGCTGGAAAATAATCGCCACTGGCGATGCCATCATGTAGCCAGGTTTCCGATAAGGTAACGATGTTGTAATCACAACCCAGCAGATTCGACATAAATTCATCTGATTTGGTTCTAAGACCACGAACGTTTTGATAATATACACTAAGTTTTCGAGCCATGATCAGTTTGAGTTACATTTTCCGAGACAGTCCCGTAATGCCGGGAAATAGGCAGCCTCCCAACGCCCCCTAGCAACGGTTTGTATGGAGCAGTCACGTCACACTTGCGGGGTCAATTACCTGGCGAGCATAAAAACAGCAACGAAAACCCACACATGAACACAAAAACAAAACTCTGGCCTCTAACTAGCACTTTGGACCAAAACCGTATTAGGCCCAAGTTAGGTACCTAAGATTGTAAAGTTTGCGCCAAGTAGGGCGTTACTATAGTGTGCTACCTGGCTTGACTCTCAACTCTAGTTGCTCAATTTTGCCACCACTGTACACTGCTGCGAACCTTGCAGTCTTTAACATGCGTCGCACTGGAGTGATTACACGAGCGCACCCCACCGGCGCGCTACTCGTCCGGTACCGAAACCGGCTGATAGGATCCACAGTGGGAAGAGGGCGCTACGTAACACTACTCTTTACTCACTCTACTATACATTGTCACAAACATCTCAAGAAGCGCGGGGCGTGTAGAGCTCCAAGCACGCTATTACAGGGCCTCCACTAATGACATTACCACTCCTCCACTAATGACGTTGCCGGATTACACGATAAGAACGCTTAAAGGGGCACTGGCAGGGTATTTACGCTCAGCGTAGTTTTTATTTGAACAGGACCGATAACAGCCCAACGATTCAGAACACAATTGGCGGCTAGAAATTCGTTTTCTTTCCGACCGGAAACAGCCTCTCGAGAAGTGGCCGGTTTCAGTCGAGCTCACTCTCGTTTCGATGGTCACATGAGGATCAAACTATTTGTACCCAATATATTCAAAGTTGTGTGTTTTTTTAGACACGCATTCAATATTAAGAATTAAAAAGAATAGGAACCACGTTTTTCGTGACTTCCGAGAAAAAAACAAATAAGTAGATCGAAAAAAGAAAAAGAATGTTGCACAGATCACAGAAAGCATGTGTAAACGTCATTCTCAATATATGGCGCTGTACCGAGGGCTGGACGACGCTATGGCCACGCACTACGGACGAACGTTGCGACGGACGTGGGGCTGCTACTTCGGAAATGTCCTTCGCGGTAGCGGCCAATCGATCTTCAAGCGCAGAGCATCGAGCGGAAGGGTATAAGTGCGAAGCCGTTGCACGACAAACGTTTTTTCGCCCGTTCGTCGTCGTCCACTTCAAAAATCGAAAACAGCAAAGAAAAAAAAAACGCTGTTGGATGTTGCCACGTGACTTCGGCCATGAGCTTCCGTACTCGTTTCCGATTTCAAGCAGTTGAATTTTGTTTTACTTCATTATAAAGTTACGTTACTGCAGCAAAATATGTTTTAGGTAGTCTCCCGAAAACAAATAAACCGCGTGGCAAAAAAAAATAAAATAAAAGGAGTTGTTACTTTTGGACGAGTCACAAAGCAAGAAGTGTGCCCGTAAGAAGCCATGCGTGTTTCCTGATTTCCTTTGGCGAATTTTTCAGTTTTAAATTAGTGTATATGTAATCGAGAAATGTTTTTATTTTGTTCAATTATGACGTATACAACCCGAAATGTAGCTTTAGTTTTCGGCCTCTTGTTCTGCGTTGAATATGTGCGCCAACAGGCGGCTCTGACGTCCCACCGCTGGGTTGGCGCTGTTACATGTCCTAGAATGGCCAGTAGTGCATAAGCGACGCCAGCGCCAATGCTAGGCGCTGTGCCGAGAAAGCGGACGGCCGGATGTGGCGCTGCGGTCGACAACTGGAGGAGAAAACGGCTGCATCGGTTCCTTCCTCTCGCTTTAGCGAATCCCGGAGAAAAGCTCATGGGAGAAAAGCTCGTCGGAGAAAAGCTCACCGGAGAAAAGCTCGCCCGAGAAAACCTCGGCCACGTTTGTACGGGTCCGGAGAAAAGCTCACCAGTCCTTTGACAGACCCGGAGTAAAGCTCACCTAGAATGAAATTATTATGCAAGGTGGTCGTTATCATTTAATAGCAGTAGTGTTAACAAGGTTTCAGGCGTATCTCGCGCAGCGTGTACACCGTGCAACGGAGTTGGTGCGAAGCGATTTTTTGCATTTTACTCAGGGAAGGGGTTGATTAGCGTCAAACTTCAATGACACAAGTTTGTGCCCCGAATGAGAAATTGGCACCGCACTAGTAATTTTAATAGCCACTAAAATATAAAAAAAATTAATCGTTTTTTATGTTGACAGTGTCACGCAGGGTAAACACTTCACATCAGGTCACTCTGCTGTAAGCAAAATAGAAAAAAAATTATATTTTTATAATTATGTGTGGTTTATTTGATTTAAATCAGGCTAATATCACTATAGCTAAAAATATTAATTAGTTATTGCTATACGCATTTTCAAACACGGCAGGTTGTTTGATGAATTATTCTGTTCAGTAGAAACAATGTGGAAAAAAGAGTTACTGCAATTTTAACAACTTGTTGTTTATGAAAACCCCGCCATGCTAGAACAAAAATAAGTTTTAGTTGTTTTGTTTTTAAGCGGAAAAGCTGTATTGGATATTTTTTTCCCCCGATTTGGTTTTCTTGCAAAACGACATTACTTTCTTACTTTTCGTTTCTATTTTTTTGTGTTCTGCTTCCACTGCAAAAAGATGTCACACAAGTCACGAACGAAGCCGGAAATGGAAATAAAAACTCAACGCATCGATTTGCTCCCACGACCACTGCTTTTTCTCGTGTTTCAGTCCGATATATATCTCTCTTATGTGAGGATTTTTTTAAAATTTAATTACATACTATTTGTTCCTATAAAAAGTATCATAAAATAATAAAAAAAACGCCAATATTTTTGCGGATTAGTTTTGCTGGCAAGGTTGTGATTGAAATTATGATTTAAGAAATCTTGATTTTTTATTCTCCACCTTGGCTGTAGTCGTCGTTCCGCTTTTGTGTCAACCCATTTCGCGTCTTACCGTGTTTCATTTAAACGTGGCCAGGATGGAGGAAATGCGACCTTTGTTTTATTTTTCGTTCGAAATTGAAGCCCCTGCTTCTTAAGCAAACGACGCAATCTGGAGATTTGGCAATGGGGTGTCGGTGTACAACATGAAAGTTCATTTCATAAAAATATTATTCAGAAAATACTCAAGCTGCAGCCCTCTACACTGATTATATTTCCCCCGTTATGTTTTTAATTGGCGTTCTATTGAAATTGTGTATTTGTTTTTTCGTCGGGCAACGCCTGACATGTTACAGAATGTTTTATATTAAAAGATATATATACAGGGTGTTTCAGAGAACTCAGGCCAAATCGCTCCAGCGAAAACTACTCATCGCAACGAAAAAAAGCTTGTGTCGTTTTGGTCCTGGGCCAAGGGCGCATTTAGGAAAATGATTAAAATCCGCGGTAATTAAGTTGTTAATTATTTTTGCGTAATTAACTTTTATAATATTGTGTTTAAGGGCATGGCTTCAATTAGAAAATTGCTCAGCATCGTCGAAAAACACTAAATCAATAAATCGCAGAACGATAGAATGACGGCGAACATTTTACGGCTTTCTGAAAACCGCACAAATTCGACGGGTTTTTAAGTTTCGGTTTGGTATTGAGCGCATCTCCGCCCCGACGGTACCGCGCCTCGTGGAGAGATAGTGCAACCAACCTCTGGTGCGCTGTCATCGCGCGACGCAGCAGAGGCTGGTTGCACTATCTCTCCACGGGGCGCGGTGCTGCCGGGGCGGAGATGCGCCCGATAACAAACCGAAACTTAAAAACCCGTCGAATTTGTACGGTTTTTCAGAAAGCCGTAAAATGCTTTCCATGCCTTGTATCGTTCTGCAATTTGTTGATTTAGTGTTTTTGATGACGCTGAGCAATATCCTAATTGAAACTATGCACCTTAAACACAATATTAAAAAAGTTAATTACGCAAAAATAATTAGCAACTTAATTATCGCGAACTTGAATAATTTTCCTAAATGGGCCCTGGCCCAGGACCAAAAACGACACAAGCCTTTTTTCGTTGCGATGAGTAGTTTTCGCAGGAGCGATTTGGCCTGAGTTCTAATACGAAGTTCATCGCGACGTTTTGAGCGGAAACCGCTTTTCATCAGGTAACGAGTGAACCTGATGAAGAGCGGTCCCCGCTCGAAACGTCGCAATAAAGTTCGTTTTAGTAACTCCGACAGTACGCATCTTTGACTTAATAACTTTTCCTGGTCCATTGTTTTATATTTACCCCACTTCACGTATATATATATATATATATATATATATATATATATATATATATATACATTATGCTAGTGAAGTGCAGAATGACCGCACGCGCATAAGGCATTCCAGCATACTTCAGTCGAGTGAACGTATTTCATTTGAGTGAACGCTCGATTCGTAGATTCGTAGGTGAGCTTTTTTCTCCACATCCGTCAAAAGGACGGTGAGCTTTCCCCCGGTGAGCTTTTCTCAACCACTCCGCATTCGCAATCATAGGGTGCTCTTGGCAGACGCCGCTTGTCCAAAATATTGAATATGTGTTGACCACTCCTAAGCACTAAGTGCTGAAGTGATGGCATTTTATGCTGCCACTAGGCAGCATTTCTTTGTTATGTCACTCAATCGTGCCAGAGAACAGAAGCGTGAAGCAGTAAAATACCTGAAGCTCAGTCGATCCACAGAGCTTTTCCACCCAGCTTTCTCATCAGAAGAATCTGTTACTTTCAGTACTTTCAGAAATTTCTACATTTGTTATCTTGCCATGCCCTTCTGTGCTTTGTAATTAATTGTATTTTCTTAATGATTCCATGTGGTATTTATTGTGTGCGTGCGCGCGCGTGTGTGTTTGTGTGTGCGTGCTCCTTTTATTTTCAGAGGGAGAGGGGGCTCGACATTATTTTTGTTTCCTACTTGCTTCGGTTTTATGATGTATAAATTCGGATGCAGTTCTGAGTGTACATGTTTTTAAGGTCGTTTTGTTTTGCCACGGTGCATGCGCGCTCCCTTCTTAAGTATAATTTTCTAATGGAATTGACTTCTTTTCTTAAGATGTTGGAAAGTGAAATTGTCAGAACTTTGGTCCGTCATTTATTTTGTCGTATTCTTAGCAGAATTTATTACTAAGCTCAATCGAGTGTTATTTGTGGTGTAAGTACATAACAAATTAGTATTTATAAAATAATTCTCAAATTTGTTTGAGTTAAGACAGATTTATTTGATTTAATTCAAACGTTTATGATTTAAATCTCTTAAACTAGAAATTGATACTGTTTATCACTTGATGTGTGTTCTTTAATGGCTGTCTTTTAAAATAAATACCGACTGTTTGATCATTTTTCGGTTCAAATACAAATTAAGTGACCATGGGAAGAAAGCACCGATAGACAAACGATAAATAGAAAATAATTTCAGTATTATTTTGGGGTAAAATGTCTGATTCAAATTATTATATCCAAATTGGTGCAATTTCAATTATTATAACCTAATCGGTGCTATTTAATTCGGAATTTAAATCACGATTTAAATCATCCTGGTTTTTGTTCTCCATACTGTCGTGATACAATTGTCAAAGCATGCACTGGAATTCGCGGTTCCTTTTTTGCTATGGCAAAACGAGGAAGTAAGTTTTTGGTGGGGAGTTTCGACTTCATATCAGTAGTATACCAATATTGTAAGAACACAAGCGTTCAGGTACTTCCGCATATATGAAGAGTAAGCAGCAATGGAAACCAGGCATCGCTTCAATTTTCGTGTCCAAATTGCAGGTCAGTGCGCCAGTAAAAAACGTGACGCTGAACTAATTTTGGCGAATAAGTAGATTGCATTTATCGGGCAGAAGTACACTGAAGAGAGATAGGAATCATGTTTTGCTCGCCTCAATAATGACCTACCCATCACCAAACTCTCAATGAACGTCTGAATGCAAAGCTAGCTGTTGGTATCTGATTTCATAGTTGAGCCTGTATCGTTCAGGAGAGGATAGCAGCCAACAGAGCTTGTGAATTCGTGGATATGAATCGAGTTTTCCACTAGGAATCGGCCATTTCTTCATTGAAACCTTCCGGACGTTACGTTCAATTCATGTAACGCCCAGTTCTGAAACTTGGCATCTCATCCAAACCGCTTGATCTACATTCGAATAAAGACTGAGCTGACTGAGCATTCGCCAACATGTAGTTTATTTTTGTTATAGCGGAATAGCCGCGTAAAGTTTCAAGCTTGTGACTCGTGTCCTGTTGACCTCTAGGAGACACATCGCCACCACATGATATATTCCAAGCCTCTGAAACACTATTTCGTTCAGTATGACGAACGCAGGGCTGATAAAATAGTGTGGTGTCATAAAAACATCACGAGATAGGCCCGCGAGCAAGCAGCCAACGCCCCATCTTGCTAGCGCTACTGCTCGGGAAAGCTACGCCAGCGCCACACAGCGGCGTCCGCTTTGAGGGGTAACCTATAGCGCGCCGCATTTGCCAGTACACCCCTTTCAGAACACTGTAGCGCTGCCAACTGTTGGCGGATTCGCGGAGCTGCAGGACAGTTCGCTCCACGCTATTCTGATTTTTGCACGCGCGCAGTGCCCACACTTTTCGCGGGCAAACACCGCGGACTTGTTTGTAAACAGCATGTTGATCCATATGCTCGGATAGGTGTTGCAAATTAAGTTTCTTAATCATTAAAAAGAAAATCGTTTTTTTTTGGTGTTTTCGGTAAAAAGAATTACAGCGACAGAAATGGCGCCTATCAACAGCCTGCTGTACACACTGTGGCCCACGGGCTGCACACTATCACATTCCACATTTGCATTTTCCCCCGAAATTTAGCGGAAAAAAGTATCTCGCCAAATTTGGCGTCGTGCCGGAAAAATACACGAAACGTTTTTCGCTACATTTAGCAGGGGTAACTACCTCACAGCCTTATGTGGCATTTAGTGGAGCGATTTCCCGAGGGAAGAAAAAAATATCCGCAACCATCACGTCACACTGTGTCGTCACGCTACACGATGACGTCACGTGCTACGACACTCTACCTACGGGAAACATGCCAAGGCTTGCTCTGCTAAAGCTCATACGCCAACCATGGCCCTCGAAGTAAAACGTCGAAATCAATTTTCCAGGAAACAGACCGTACGCTCTGGACAAAAAGGGGGGGGGGGGGGGGATTTTATTGGACCACCGTGTGCTCGCTGCAAACTTACAAAGTTGCAAAAAGTGTCGCTTCAATCTGCGCATAACGGTTTAGTATGCGGAGGAAAAAAAGTACAAAGTGTCCAGACGCAATAGCGCGGAGAGAATTATAATTTCGCAACAGGGCGGGCGGAAAATTTACGAGCGTTCGTAGTTTTTTATTCGGGCAAGCGGGCACTTTTTCCCAACTCTGATCGAGTTTAGGGATAGGGAATGCCGTCGGACTTTGTGGCCGTAAAGCTTCCCCTAAATTTATGACGGGAGACGTGACTGACGTAACGGGGGAATAAGGGATAAGCAAAATAATGCCGAGTACGCCGTTAATGTTGCATGTTTCGGATCCTTCTTTCCACTCTTTCGCTTTTCGCATCTTTTGTTGCGCGTGTGCGGATTTCCGGCCCGGCGATGGAAGTTGTGTGTCGTTGCGAGCTGTTTCTTATGTTCATTTTCCCTTTTTTTGTTTAAGTGCATTAATATGTTGTTTGGAAAGGAAGCGGGACGAAGACCGGGAATAAAGTAGTAAAACCTAACAAAGGTCTCCATCCTTTCGGCAGTTGTTTCCGACAACACTCGTTTCAGACAAAGCCTATACGGAGCGCAAGTTCGTCTGCTTCTTTTTCACGGGTTGAGGTGACGTCAGAACGCCGAGCTTTGATTGGCTCCGATTGAAGGATAGTGGGTAGACTTCAAGGCACATTGCTTCGAGGTCTACGCTCTATCCTTCAATCGGAGCCAATCAGAGCTCGGCGTTCTGACGTCGCCTCAGCTCCGTGCAAAAGAAGCAGACGAACTTGCGTTCCGTAAAACGAAAAGAAACCGAGGTAAAGGCGGAAATTGGAGAGCGCGGTGATGTCAAAGCGCCGAGCTCTGGTTGGAAGGCTTGGTCAGGGTAGACGTGTAGGTATACAAAAGCGGCTGGCTTTGCGTCTACCCTCTATTCCTTCCAATCAGAGCCCGGCTAATGCCACCGCGGAGACAAGGACTGGGCCTTTACCCCTAAAGGTCTTCACTAGTGGAATTACGCAGCGGCGCCTAGCCTATTGGTCAGCATCACGACCGGCGCGCGTCTCGCAGCGTCTCAGAACGAGTGCGACGCTGGCACTCGGAGACGCACAAGACGGACGCGTCTGCTCTGCCGGTTTGCGGCGTCTCGCGTCAAGCTTCAGCGTGTTTGCCGCTTGGCGGCGGGTCGGGGATTGAAAGCTTCAAGCGCGAGTTAGCCCGCGCTCCTGGCTTTGTGATGTGCGTTTCTAGCGCGAGCGTTCGTTCTATACGGAAGAACGCTTCAATGCCAGCGACCTCGAGATCTCCTGCTTGTCAAGAAATGAATTCTCGTGAAACAAAAATTTTAAGAGCGATGTTGACGGCGCGAGATTTATTTTAGTTTCGTCTGAATCGTGCGCACAAAGTCCGTGACGTGCTTCTCATTGCCACAGCTTCTCTCCTTCACGCGCCCGAAATGCCGATAGAAAACACAAGTGGAAAGGAGGTGACTGCCGACTAAATCGCGTCTCGCGCCGTCAATATTGACCTAAATTATTTTTTTTCGAGTGAAATATATTTTTTTGTTACGCGTGTCTAAACGAGACTGTTTAAAAAAAAACATTTATTTATTTATTTCAGTTGCACTTTATGGCTGGCGGACATAGCTGTGTACGCTTGCGGACATAGCACTGTGCGCGGCTGCTGGGCGTGTGCTAACGGCGAACTTCCAGACGTGTGTCCTGCTCTCCATTCTTTCCGTCGTCTCCGGTCTTAACGATGTGAACTTCGAGAGTTCTTTTGCAACGTGCCGTTCCGCACCGTCAAGATTGCCGGTTGTATCAGCCCATTAATGTGAGCTCGTTCAGGACATGCGCTCTAAACATCGCCCTCGAATATGGCGTCCGTTGAATACGTCTAGAGCAGTGGTTCTCAACCATTGATGTATCGCGGACCCCTTGTAGGTCGCCGGAGGTTGCGGAGGACCCGCTCGTTGTAAGGGGAAGGGGAAGTTATAGGTTATTTATGATAGTTATTTAATAAATGGATAGAACTAAGGGCTAGAGTGAGGTAGTCTTCTCTTACTGACATATACACGAGAAAACGCATTCGAAAATTGGAACGATTCTTCTCAATTTGAGAAGAAAAAGTTTTATTTCCAGGCTTGACTGATGAGGCTGGGCTTCGCGGACCCCTAGAATGCCTTCACGGACCGCAGAGGGTCCGCGGACCCCCATTTGAGAACCACTGGTCTAGAGTGTACTAGAGGAGCGGTATAGACCTTGAGGCTAAATTACCCAAGCATCAAAGAGAATGTTGGGAACGTAGATAACGCGCTGCACCTGCTCGCCTTCCCTATAGAAAAGATTCGAAATAAATAACCCAAATTAGGCGCCCTTGGAGCGCGCGCGCGAGTGCCACTTGTTTTAGATTTTTGCTTCCTAAAAGATAGAACCGAAGACGCCAGCATGCGCATCGCGTGCACCTACATTCTCAGCATTCTTTTTGATGCTTTGGTGATTAGGAAAAAGATCTATTATGAGTGGTTGCGATCGCGCGTCGACGCGCGCCATGCATTGCTGTGAAGCGGAGAGCGTGGAACGGTCCCGGATATACGCAGCGGCTCTGCGGTAGTATGGGCTGGAGGATCCGAACGTTCCGAGGGCCTTCGTCGTGCAGGTTTGGCTTGGCGGTTTGGCAGCGTGAAATGGCTCCCGTTGAGATCTTTCCCCGGTGTTTTCTGTCGCTTATGTCCAATGAAGTGCAACGGCCGAATCGAGGACGAGAACGACGACGATGACGCCAGTAGCGCAGCAAATGCAATGCGACCGTCCAAGCTAGGGTCTACTATACTTCGCTTCAGCTTAAGTCCAGACGTAGCCTATGCTACAAGCGCGAGCTCCGGGCTTTCAGTGTACCCGCCAAGCACGCGCGCTTGCAGAGCAAGTACCGTTTAGGGCCGTGGTTCAGGGCTACATGCTCGCGCTTGTAGCATTGGCTCCGCGGCATGACTTCAGCTACACTGTACTTCAGTTGAACCGAAGTTTAAAAGGGGAGGAATGAATGGCGCGGCCCTTTCCCGTAGGGTGGCGCGGTCCCTCCATGCCTTTATACACTTGGTGTAAGTTTAGAGTTGTACCTCCGGGCGCGAGTTGTTCCGTGGTAGGATGCATACTTATGACCGTTACAAAAAAAAATGTAATTAAATAAAATTACTATTAGTTTGTCATAAGAATAATTTATTACCGTTACAAAATACACCCCTAAAAGGTAATTGATTAATTACTTCGTTACTTTACTCGATTTCTTTTGCGTTACTCCAAAGAAACACGCAAAAACGTGCAATATCTACCGCGTGTTTGAGGCGGGGAAGTTCGGGCCCTATCAAAAATTAAGCACATTCAGTACTATGTAACCATAATTTTCGGTTAATTATTTCAAGATGACGAATTTAAAAATCTCAAAGGTCTTAAACAGGTGTTCGAGATATACGAGTTTTGCGCTGTCGAAACTGGACAGAACTAAAGCCCATGAACACACTAAAAATGCACTTCGGTTGTGGACGCCGTGACATCGTTCCATCTAATCCTAGTTTGGCATCGGAAAACTTACAAACATGATTCCCATGAGGATGTGGTTTTTCTATGGTTGCTATGCGTTCCATATGTAGGGGCTGCTTTAACCTCTTAAAACTGACTGGCTGTGAGACCAAGATGCGGTACTTGCGTTTGGGTACATTCCAAAGACTCCTGCTTGACGAAGGTTGTTATCCGGCCGTGACTAAATTGTTCTTCTTTCTTGATCACCAAACTTATCAAAACCAGAACTCCACAAAAAATATCAACGCACAATCTTTCAGCTGAACTCATTTTGCCGTTTCGAAATTATTTGAAGCAAAAAAAAAAACACAATTGTCAGTAAACTGTAGGCTGCAATGTCTCTAACGCGTTTACAACCGCCTTACGCTGTATCAACTCCAGTGTCCAAGTCAGCCAACGTTTATTCTCTGAAAACTCTGGCTGTGTTCCCTTTCTCAAAAAATGTTGGTCTACGTTCCCGCAGGCTAAATCAGCTGACTAGACCCCAGTATTCTCGTTTCTAATGGTGAATTCCGCTCGCAGACCTCGAGCGCACCAAAAGCGTTCCATTTGGAGCGAGCATTATCCGCTCGCAGATCTGGCTCGAGTTTGTCATCTTCCGCTCGTGGTTCTCTTGCAGCGCCCGCTCCGTTGAACGCCTCCAACACCGCCCAACTTGATTAACGGCATTTCAGGGAGCTTGGCGGATGTCGACAGAAGCGCGGTACGTCATTTCCTTCAACTGGGTGTTGCGCATGCGCGGCGAGGTCGGCGGACCGGCCGGGCCGGCCGGGCCGTCGAGTTGGATCTGCTCGAATGCGCTGGTTGTTTCCGAGGAATAGTGACGGCTCGAACACTTCTCGACCTCGCGAATATCAGGGAGGCAAAGCCGGGACTGGAGCGTGGCAGATCGTAAGTGCTGACATCCGTGATCGTGAGAGGAAAAACAAGAAATAGAACGACAGAAAATCGGAATGAGGCAGACGCAAGGTTAGCCCAGGGGCCCTATGTTGCGCTTTTTGGACTCCCAGGAGACTAGGGAGAAGGAAGTGATGTCAACAACGCTCTTTGGATGTTGATTGGTGGAGTCACTGATGACGGTATCTGCTAAGATACCGTCATCTGCTAAGATACCTTCA
Source organism: Ixodes ricinus (assembly GCA_037355805.1). Lineage (NCBI taxonomy): Eukaryota > Metazoa > Arthropoda > Arachnida > Ixodida > Ixodidae > Ixodes > Ixodes ricinus. The sequence continues at coordinate 77,505 of JAZHYW010017486.1, read as the reverse complement.
TTCACACCTAGGTCACTTCCTTCTCCCTAGTCTCCTGGGAGTCCAAAAAGCGCAACATAGCACCCCTGTTCATTTTGCCGCCACTGATTGTTTACTTTTTTACACTGCATCCAGCCGGCGTTTTCTCGTGCAATAGACCTTTTGCTATATTACCCGAGCATCAAGGAGAATGCAGGGATTGGTGTTCCACGCGCCGCACGCGCTGCCCTCAGCAGTAGTAACATTTCTAAAGCAAATACCTAAAACAATAAGAATCTTGCACGCGCGTTCGTCAACGCTTTATTTTGGTTATTTACTTTGAATATCTTATACAAGGAAGGCGTGCGCGTGTGGCGCGTGGAACACCAATCCCTGCATTCTCCTTGATGCTTGGAGTAATATAGCAAATGGTCTATAGCCCAAGAACAGATAAGGCAACGACCGTGCAAGGGATGGTTTGTTACCTCTTTGTGTTTATTAAAGTCGTACCAGCAATCTCAACTCCACCGATGTCAATCGCTCTGCGTGCGCCGCCGCTTCGAGGCGGCCGGAAGGTGCATGACGGTGTCGAACGCGGACGCCTTTCTTGTTATTTGTGACACGGGCTCTGGGGTACAGATATTTTCGCCCGGCCTGTATCGCGTGTTATTTCTGCAGCTCAACAGTGGCAATTGTGACTGTTCGTCAGAAAGCTCAGTCGGCTTAGGCGTTGGTCGGCTTGTCAAGTTCGAGCAGCGGCCATTTTGAGCGGCCGACCGTCTTGGGAGGGTCGCTCCAAAATGCGTGTTCCTGTTACGCTCGTTTACCTGGAGCCGGTCCCACGGAGCGGAGGTTTGCCTCTCTTGCGGATTTTGGAAAGCGCTCTGAATCTACCAGTGGAATTCACCGTAAGAATATGCGTTCACAATCGAAGCCCCTAAGCCGTTTGGGCCGTGCTCCGCGGCCAGCTTATTGATTGGTGTCGAAAGTTACTGCTTAAACCGAAAGCAGTGTCGATGCTACGTTTTTTTTTCTTCCGATGAACTCGTCCCATCGCACCCCACATGTTTCTGCCTTAGGCATCCGCTAGTACGAAGTCAAGTGACAGAAGACACATAGCTGGCTGGTCAGCCAGTATTCAGCTTTCACAGCGCTGTCGAATATGAGCAGGGGCGAGGTCTCATTGGAGCTTTTTTGTGTGTGTTGGCGGGGTGGGCGTGTGCAGGCAGAAATCTGGACAAGCAGAAGGAACGTTTTCGTATGACAACAACAAAAAAAGGAGAAAGAAAAAAGCTGATCGACTTTTGAGGGAGAATTCGGAGTGGGGTGGGGAGGAGAGTAAGAGAAAGAGGAGGGGGGGGGGGGGGGCGACAAATGCACCACGGTCCCTCTGTCCACGGTACTACTCCTCATGATCCCCACGAGACGGTTTTATGGGCCATTAGTTTTCTGCCCTTTTGTGCGCTCGAAGCAGTCTGTTGGTTTCCCAAGAAGTCGAAGCCTGTTGCCTTCATAAAGACAGTCGAATCTTCCTAGCTTGACTGACCGTACCAACGAGTACAAAAACGGGCTCTGGCTGGGCTCTCGTGCTTTCCCTGAATTCCTTTCCTTTCCCTCGCCAGCACTTTTTTCGCTAACGAACCCCCGTCTTGTGTAACCGTGCCAAAGAAGCGAAGGCCATTACATCGCCCCTTCTTCCACTCTGTCTCTCCCTTTGACGAGGCGGAAAAATATAAACAAGTAATTTGAGTAACTCGTTACTGAAAAAGTGATTGGCTTACATTACGAAATACATTGTCAGAAAAGTTACGGGTTAATTGCAAGGTTACAAGTAAACTAATTCACTACAAGTAGTCACGTTACTTGTAACGGATTACCCTCTGGGATGTGTGAATCAACCTTCACGGTCGCACCGGTGGTTACACGGCCCCGCCTTCCACGAAAAAAAAAAAGAAAACGTAACGCTGGTGTTTTGTGCCGGAGTGCGATGGAGGATACCAAACGTGTGGGGATGAGTTATTCCTTTTTCAAGCATCGAAAAAGGAATAAAACTTATCCCCAAACGCCATTTTGAACGTTCGTGCTTTTTTCGCGTGGTTTGCTCACCTTTCAAAAACATGAGCACGCGCGTGCAGAAGACTGCACGCTGTGCTAAATAGTGAAATGGTGTTACTGACCTGCTGAACTTCACAGGAAGCGGGTAGCACGCTGCGAGTATAGCTATTAGCGCCAAGATGTTGCGGTGGCGCCCTCTTATGGTTTTCATCCGTGACGTCACGAGCAGGATTTGCCTCGCCGTGACGTCAGGATTCGTTACCCTGGCTACTTCCCATCAGTTGCGACGACAAGTTCGATGGTGTGCTTAAAAAGCATAGTGGATAACAAGGAGCAATCGCATTCCGAAACCAACACTGTCGAAGTTGACCGCCTGACAATACTCTTACGCCCGACGTTTGGTCAATCGTGGGAAGTAGGGTGCCTACATGTCTGTCTGTCTCAGGGTGAAGACATCCATTGTTACCCTAAATGTGCTTGTGCGTGACGCTCCGGAGCACTCGGTGCGTGACTTGGGTAGTAAAATGGCGTCTATGCATTAGCAAAAGCTGCGCGCTCAAGCTGAGTGACACCGGATTGCGCGCCCTTCAAAATACATAAAAAACGATTGGGCGGAAAAATGGCTGAGATCTCACCACTCAAGCAAAAGCGCTCATGTCTATGAAGGCACACTAGTGGAAAGCTGACCGCAGCGCCCCTTTTGGCTGCGCACATCGCTAATAGGGGGTATTCACTGGCGGCCATAGCTGTGTGCGCGACATTTGAGCGCGAGCTGACGGCGAGCTTCCACACTTCTTTTTGTAACGTGCATTCCACACCATCAAGTTTACCAGTATTTGCAGCCTATTAATGTGAGCTCGTTCTGAGCATGCGCTCTGAAAGGCGCCCTCAAATCCAACGTCAGTGAATAACCCCTGTTCTTGCTGTAGGTACTGGCATCTGTAGCAGTAACTGTCTGAAGCAAATGTCAAAAGAAATGACACGCTGCAGGTGCGTTCGTAGCAGCCCTATTTTGATTATTTTCTGTTAATACAGAGAAACATTTTTACCAGGTGCGCCGCCATCTTGATATATCGTCACTTTCAGTATGGGCGAAAACATTGTTTTGCAGTTGCTACGACAAAAGTGTACACTTACGATATAAGAGTAACCGTCACCCATTCTCATTTTTCTCCCCCTTATTATTTTTTATGTGCAGTTGAAATATTTTATTATTTTTTCGTCGTCCATAACTGATATGCCTAACAGGTGGCTGGGGACGAGAGTAAGCAAAAAGGGTCTTATACACCTTTTTCGTTCAGCCTCGCACCCAGCCACATTTTCCCTATATCCGGTATGCGTTCCGAACAAAAAGCAAGAAATTACAACCACGAACAAGTAAAAAATTATAGAAGGGTCAAAACACGAACGACTTACGGTTGCAATTAAAATCTTAACAAGTTCTACTGTCGAGGCGAGAAGAAAGCGATGCTTTCACGCATACCGGAAGTTCCAGAATTAAATATGGCGGCACCCACGTAGAAAGGCTGTGTATCTTGGGAAAGTGGTGGAATAGACCAATCTCACCAGTCTGTTTGACTACGCCACCGCTGCCCCAATGCATCGAGCGAACTTTATTCTTTCTGCACGTGCGACAACCTCGCTGGAGCTCTGCTCGTGTAGAGCACGACACGGCACAAGCCGTCGCATGCATGGCCGTCTACCTCCTGTGAACTAAAGTTATGGCGACGTCACGCTTGCGCCGAACGCTTGGTGAGATCGGTCTATTGCCTTCCCTGTCTGCTTGCCGGTCACAAACATATCCTTACATACAGACGACCAAACCTTGTAAGGTGATTGGGTGATCTGTATTAGTTGCCATGGCAATCGCCATTTTGGTTCATTCAAATCTTCGAAGCTTCGGAAAGGTCGTTCTGTACCAGGGGCCCCAGATCGCTATGGAGCACCATTGTACTGAAAGCCCTTTTACGCCGATGTGAGCGTTTTCAACTCTGTGCATGCAATCCACTTATCGATCATGCTTATCTTAACAGATCTCTTATGCCCGTGTCCCACTAGAGCGACAGTCAGAAACAAAGGACAGCGACAAGCCTCAAACCAGAGGTCTTTCGCGATTTGAGAGGCTTTGTAGAATAAAGACGGCAATGATCAAACACGAGGATCATGCACGCGAGGGTATCTTTGGCAGGCTTGCAATCGCTCGTGCTTACTCTACGAGCACCGAACGACTAAACGGCTGGAAAAGGTACCACCGCGAGCATGCTGCATGGGTTTGAGGCTCATCGCTGTCTTTTGTTTCTGTCTGTCGCTCTAGTGGGACACCGGGCATAACAATGGTATTGTTGTTCTCGCGTATTTAAAGACAATTTCTTTTTCAATGCCGCTCAGACTGCCTTCGTAGGTGATGGCCGTGCGAAGATACGTGCCTGTTTCGCCAGTGTGTAGATAACAAAATCTCGGTATTCAAGAGATATATATTTATAAAGTTACCCGTCACCAGCAAATTTAGATTGGCTCCCCAAGAATGGAGAGGTTAAGGAGAAGATGCTCATTCGATTAACCAAAATGGCCGCCACACGAGGAGCATGACGTTACTTTCCCAGGATATGGGAAGACAGGACGAGCGCCTGTACGTTGCCAGCATTCTTCTTCGAGCCTATGTAGTTTTTAAATAGATGTTTTAAAGGCTGAATGCAACTAATGAAGACGACATCAAACTATTATGTATAGAAACAAAGGGAAAAGAAAGAATATCACGGTCTACCACGTGTGTCCGTAACCCATTTCCCAATTCGCAAAAATTAATTTTTCAAATCTTCAAGGTCTTTCAATGCTACTAATGATTATGTCACTTATTATTTTTTAGTTTTTGGTCCCCGAAATTTGTTCTAATTTGCAAAAGTCGTTTTTTGGAACATCTAATATCACCAACAAGTTCTCTTCCTATTTCTTTATTTCTTGAATGTCGCGTTTTTTTTGCTTTTTTCGTTATTGAGAGAGAGGTATAGTGCTGCGCTCAAATTTAAACTAAAGGTATTTGAAAAGGGTTCCCCAGTGCCGTAATCAAAATAAACAATTCTGTCAAGAGTGGTCGGCATCCGCCATTTTTCTTTCTTGAAGATGGCGACGCCTGTATGGACGCCACTATCAATCTTTCACTGAAAGAGAAATGGTCATTGCTCTAGACAGAACAAAAGAACCCCCTTCACGCATTCATGGAAGACGGCGAGGACTGTCAAGCTGCATTCCTTGTCACACCAAAAAAAATAATCAATTTTTACGAATAGTTCACAAGTTGCGCGATACACATGGTCCGGCCGGGAAAATGGAATCCTGTCTTGCGGCCCCCATGAATAAACCACTAGGCGCACAAGTCCGAACTTCTATAAGAGTTGACGGATAAAATGCTAAAGTTTGAGAACATGGCATCAACTAAATCAAGTAATGAAACATTAAAAATAAAACAGAATATTTCGATGAGCCGACGGCCATTAGACTAACCAAGCAATAGTATTATGGGCACAAAGGGTATTTACCTGAGTGAAAACTGAATGAATGTTTTTTTTTCTCTACAAGAAACATGGCAACTGGGGCACGAACTTGCTACAAGAGCAGCGTGACAGGGCTCTTCCCCAAGGTAGCTGGTGTCAACGTTCAGAAGCTGCTAAATATGCTGTAATCTCACCAAGCACATTTGTGCGTGCGTAATTAACTCATCTAGCTCACACACACATAAAAAAACCATCACAACGATTTTGTCACATTTCAATAAAATAGCAGGCATGTATGCAATAGAAACAACACACACAAGGAAGACAGTAAATTGAATAACATATCGAATATCAAATAGTGTTTAAGATTTTCTTTTGGACTCAGCCTGTTTTGTGAGGATGATAGAGTGTAATTAAACGACGCGAGACTGAAGTTTGTGCGGGGTTGAGAGTATGAGATTGTTCACACAGACGCGTGGGATAGGTGTGATTGCTTTGAAATAAATTAAAAATAAATGTCAAAAAGGTAATTTCGTTGGTTTTTTGGTACGGCCTTTATTTGAAAGTAGAAGGCGTAACTGCAAAGAAAAAAAAGTGTTTTTTAAACAGCCTAATTGGGACAAGCATGTCACGAAACAAATCTTCCGCGAAAAAACAATTTTTTTTCTAGCAATATTTACGCCACAGGACGTAATTTAGTCGGAGTCCCACCTCTCCGCATTTGAAACTCCCGCTCTTTCGACGCCCGCGGAGTGGCTGGTATACGTCACTCCGTGACGTATAGCAGCTACTCTGTGACGTTTAATAGCAACTTCGTGGCGCGCGATTCAAAACGGGTGAAATAGCCGCAAACTAAAATCAGTCCTGCGCAATAAATATTGCTGTAAAAAAATTTGTTTTTGGCGGAAAAATTGTTTTGTGACATGCTTGTCCTAATTAGGCTGTTTAAAAATACACTTTTTTTCTTTGCAGTTACTCTTTAAACTGGGTGATGGGATTTTTTCCTGCGGGACAAACAAGTGATAGGTTTTCAAACATTTTTAACGCTTTTTCCAGAATTAGAAGTTTGTTTATACTTTCAAGGGTAGTCGCACCCATACAAGGGGGCAATACACAAAGTGTTCAACTAGGCCGTGAAAAACCATAGAATTAGCAAACTGTTAGAAAATTGGGTGATGGCTCCTTAGTATGCCTACAACATTTATTGCTTTCTCATGAATGTAATCTACATGATCATCCACGACAAGTTGTCAGCAAAAATGAATTGTGAGCAACAACACATTTTTAAATATGTATTCACTTCATGTAACCCTGCTACAGCAATGACCTTTGGGCGATGTAGGTATCTAAATAAATACATATATATATATATATATATATATATATATATATATATATATATATATATATGTATATATGTATATATATACATGTATGTATATTTGCGTGAGCTTTTAGCTGGAAGAAATGCTACAGGCACCCGCAACGCCCCTTCTCGGTTTCACGAATGTTAGGCCTAGACGGACATCGGTTCATGGAAAAATTGTGTTCTCCCGTTTCATCCTATCTTGGAACGTCGTGTTATCAAAACTTTTGAATTTTATCACGAACACTGGAGTCACATTTTCCCGGAGTTTCCGATTTCTACCTTGATCAGTTTATTTTTTAGGCCGAAAAAGAGGGCTTTATTTTCTCGATGTCTTTTAAACATGTCTTCTTTTTCTTTTTTTTCTCTTCAGATTCCGGCGTGAATACCAGGAGACCGATATCACAGCGTCGGTGGCAGCTAGCGTCTGGACTTGGTGAGTAAAACGCATTCCACAATTTTGATAGTCACCGGACACGTATTTCAGAGTCAATGTACGCTCAGGAACAGCGACGAAAAACAAAACAAAAACAAACGCGGGAAGCGGGAAAGAACCTATTTTTTATACGACGACAACAACAACAAAATACGAATTTTAAAGAAGCATTCACACTGCTGGTATTGAAGCATGTTTGTTTGACATGTGCTTCAAACATTACTAATGTAAACAGCTTTTCTTTTTTTGTATGAGCGACGTGATTAGATTGCCCTACGAGGCAGAAGCGGCTCAGACACTGTCTTAGGCTGACCTTTGCACGTTGTATTCGCAGTGTGATCACAGCTGTTCCGAGGACAGTACCTCGGTGCTGTCAGCTTCAACTTCGACCGAGTTTGGCTTACTTGACGCAGTATTTTGAATTTCATACGCTAATTGGCGACTTCTGCGACGCCTGGCTGCCTTAATGTTCTCGCGTGTAATTCGAATATTTGGCATTTGATTCGGACCGCTAGCGCCACATTTGGGTGGCGAATGAGCGTTCGACGATGCGTAGTTTATTTTTAAAATAAAAAATTATGAATTCTATGGATTTTGGTACATTTTGTACTTCAATTTGAGCGTTTGACCAAAAAAGTCACCATGGAAAGACCCCAACATAATTGGAATTTTACTTTGTACAAGACATATTTTCATAATTTTTTTTGTTGTTGTTGCTTTTGATTCCGGGTATTGGGACGACCTGAAAAAGAGGAAAAAATGGGCGGACTTTGAAGATATGTGATATTGGGAAAGGGAATAAATAAATAAATAAATGAATATATTTATCCCGGATATTCCTCTTCGCCTTCAATTTCTTTTTTTTTTCTTTTTTGAGGCCGGGCTTTGAATGTGTAAACCGAGAGGCTATATATATGGTATATAGTCCCTAGCAATCCTCATTCGAAGTAGGGTTTTCTGGTTCAGTTACTAGTATTAAAAAAAAAAACACTCCTCGAGGGGAATGTAAAATGCGAAATCTGTCAATTTGGAGCTGAGGCACGAATTAGAACTTAAAACAAAAGTACACGCCAGCTAAACACGACAAAGTTCTGTTCACCACTTAATGAAATACCCCCTCCCGCCCCCCCCCACACACACACAAAAAAAATTAAAAAACAAAGAACAAATCAAGCTGAACATCAATCAGATATGATGAACCGCTGTACTTTAAGCAACATGAAATAACAAAAAAGCTACTTATTCAGTTCAGATTTTTAAAATATCTTTAAGAGATATTCAGATCGGGGAGAAATCCCCCTTTCTGCTCTTCTGGATGCTCATGAATGCGGTAACAATGTCACGCTTCTGCACGGAGCCGCGTTGACGTACCGTAAAATCCACAGAGAGGCCCACCCTCAAAAAGGTAACCGACTCCTACACTCGGCTTTATTTGCTATTTTCTTTTAAACACCGAAAGAAGGCCCACTCCAACTATTCGTAGTGTTCGGTTCAATGATGAGCTTGGCGTAAATGCGTCTAGTTAGCTATGTCGGGGTGTAAGTGTACATTGCTGACTGGGAAGTACAGTCATCTTTGCATCATTGGGCCTCGCCGCGATAACATGTTTCACAGGGAGACATGATCTAAAAATAGCAGGTCTTCAGCTTTCCTTGATGTCACACAAAAAGTTAGGCATCTCCTTATTTCCACCTGATTTTTGCTCGAATTCAGTCGGGCTATCTCCGGGAATATTATGATAGACATCCCAGGTGGATAGGAGACCTTCCTGCTCTTGCTGCACAAACACTCTCCGCTTTGGCTTGCGATCTCTTTGGAATTGGCGGTATTTTGTTCGCGTCTCTGGCAACTTTACAGATTTTGCTCAGGGAGACACCGGTGGAGGCATCGGGATAGCCTAACATTATACTGGACACACATCTAACATTATACAAGACATGCGCTGTTGCCCATGTCTTGTCCGAGGCGCCCGAAAGAGTCCCCGGTATTCATCGATACCGTCTTCGAGTCGCTCATCATACCGCTGCTTTTTCATTCCATGTCCCTTGTGTTGCATCCACCCATTCAAGGAGCATGTTTCTTTTAGCAGGAAGCAGCTCGTCGTCATATGCATCTAACAGCGCTGCTGCCATAATCGCGTATCGCTGTTTCACGAACGCCTCCATTTTTCTGCACTCGCTAGCGCGCATTGAGCCCTGTTGTGGCGCATGCGACTGCTAAATGCGTTGGACAACACTGACATCCCTCTCGGCTAGGCTAGGTGGCGCAAGCTACTGCCCATTACAAGCTGTATAGCCATTAACATCCATCGATCCATCCATTCATCTCCGCCGTTCGTGCGAACGCTGGAGTCGGGGGGGGGGGGGGGCTCTGCTTGTTTCGCCAACCATTGAGGTCACGCCAGGCACGTGGATTTTGTTTGCGGGGGGGGGGGGGCGCCCATGACAAATTGCTGTATGAGGGGGAGGGCGGAGAGGAGGTTCCAGCAAAATGCAAGATTTCGGGGGGGGGGGGGGGGGCAGGGGCGGGGGTCCCATGGGCCGCCCCCTGGCTACGTGCCTGGGTCACGCACATCCCTCCCCCCCCCCCCGTATATATATTTTGTTGTTGGGGGGGGGGGCCCAACAACAAAAAGATATTTTGTGTGAATACCTTTTTAGGGAATCGGCGGTGAATGTTCGCGTGTTGAACCATAGCCTCCTCTATAGTCACAAATCCTGGCAGTTCGACGAAGGAGCCTTAGAGTGCCCGGTCGCAGATTTGGAGCGTGAGGATTTGGTAGCACAGTGCATCAAAGAGCCATTTATCGGGGAACTTGGACGTCAGCGCACAGCTTTTGCAGCTGCGATGACCCGAAACACACTTGTTCGCTCGGGAGAAGTGTGTTTCGGCCTCTCGCCGCAGCGGGGCGCCAGTCACGTGGCTCTCCTCTCATCCGTTGTCTGCCGGTCCACCTTTCCCAGTCGGCGGCCGCTTCTCGTGGCAATGTGCCAGGTTTTGTATTCGCAACTCCAACGCCCTATAGGTGGCGGGGCGGTAGTTCCAAGATGGCGGAAGAGACGGGGATAGATTCTCCAGGGTTTCCCGTGCGCCTGCTCGCTGACGCTGGTCAGTGCGCTAAAAATGATTTATTTGTCTGCAAACGCGAAGTGGTTAGGGCAGGATCATATTACAGGTAACGGAGATGTTGAGGCGCGTTAGCAAAATGAGCATGTTGACATTTAAAAGTTGCAGAAACCTCGACTTGCGAAGCTTTGTGGTAGGCGAGCGCGTTTTACGCACCGGCCATGTCACTGTTTGTGCCAGAATATTTTTGAGGGTGATGAAGATATCGTGTTTGCGCCTTGCCTGGCCATCAGTGCTCTAAAAAGTGGGCCGCGCACGGTGACTTTCAAGCTTCGGAAGAGCAGCGTTCACAGTATTGATGTCTTCGTGTCACAGGCTCGCAACTCGCTGCTCACCGTCTCGATTTTAGTGTATTGCAACACGAGATCAAACTGCTCTATGGTTATTGATAGGAAGTTTGTTACCGCAGGCTACCGTGCGGTGTAGCATTTCAACCGGAGGCTCGCGCTGCGCCTTTGAAGCACAGTTTTCAACGCGTGCCAGGAGTGTTGCCTTGCTCACGGTATAGCCAACGGTAGCCTGCGGTAACACTATGCTAAAACTGCCTATTACCATAATCGGCGTATTTAGGGTTTTATTCCTTGCTTTATCAAAAATGCATATTTTAATATACCGTTTTTTTTTTGTACCGTGTTATTTTCAACGTTGTGGCCCCTCTCGCCAAAACTGCCCGTTCATATCTGTCGTCGCGAACGGCTGGCTAACACAGAGGCGCTTAAAATGCTTCGGGCATTTCTTTATTTATTTTGTAATTACCTGAAAGCAAGTACGCGTATTTTATCTTTTAAAAATTCTTGGAATAGATGGTCATGTTCCCATGGCCTTAAAACGCAAACCCATTCTCGACGTGTATTGCTCGACATATCGTTGCGCGACCAGTTTTCTCCTACTTAGAGCAAAGAATAGACTTTTCATAGACCGAACGCTAGAGCTCTACATTATTAGCGGGAGCGTTTGCCGTCACGTTGAGCACAGATCGAGCTGGCTTTCATGCACAAGACCAGCAATCCGTAGCGTATGCTATATACGAAAAGTCCCTAATGAAATTTGACATCCCGGTCCTTCGTGCAACGCTGTTGCGAGGTGGAGCACAATAATTCCTATATTAACGCGCTCACTTTTTTCGTTACAACGGCTTAACGCATCAAGGCCGAAAGCCCCTGCAACCTTTTTCCGCGCCGCCGCCGCCGCTGCCGTCCCCGTTCCTCTAGTTCTCCGCTCGTCCGCTGGAGGGCGAGCGGCGCGCTGGAGTTGCGAATATAGGAGGCTATGGTTCTACAAACGCTGAGAACACAAAGCAGCGCGGCAAAGCAGCAGCTGCCGGCGCATATGTGCCTAGATTCGAGAGTATTTCCAACTGCCCGATGGTAGTCGCGTGGTTTAGGTGGCGCATATCAACACCTCCCAGAAAAAAGGCCGTACCGCTCCGAGTGGTTACGTCACAATGTCGGAGAAGGAAGTCCAAGGCGCAACTACGTGAGAAAATTTCTGGCATCGACGTGAAAAAACGTGTCTTGCCGAGTGGCATGGTGGTGTTCGTGAGCGTTTATCCGACATTAATATATGTTTTAAAAGCGCAGTTTTGTAGAATTTATTATATATATAATATAAACGTAATATAGAACGCGCTACCAAGGTTGAAAGTACCAATTTTATATTTATGATTATCCTCGTAACCGCGGGACTACTTGCAATCCCGCAGCTCCCCACACTTTTCGAATGAACCGGTCCGCTCCGACTTTTTGATCCCTCGTACGGGCTCCGATTCAGGTAAATTTACGTTGTGTGGGAGCTGCTGACTGTCCAAAACGGAACCCTGAGACCAAATACCATGTGAGCCAATACTGGCAACTCCCGCGGATCACAAGCGAAAAGTGATCGCAGCGCCCCTGGCGAGCTCGGAGTCTCCGCTAGCAGACGAATTCTCCACAACGCATTGGTTTTGCCTATCTCTGTGCGAGGTGACCAATGAAAAAAAATTGTCACGGCTATTCGCTGCTTTGAATGTTCAAAAATAGGTGCCACTTCATGAGTCAAAGACATTTTCTTCGCGTAGGAAAGATGTTACAGCTTGTAGGGTGCAATTTTCGGGCTCACCCGAAGAAAACGCTCTGTCAGAACTTACGTAAGCCAGTCAAAACACGAACGTGCCTTCGCCCTGTTTCTTGAAAAAGGGTAATGTAAAAAAAAAAATTCAGAACATAGCTACGTTTTAGCTATACTGTTCTTATCGATCTATTCGTTTTGTTGTTGCAATTCCAATTTCTCATGAATGTATTGCTTACAATCGTTTCGTCAAATAGGCGAGCTGGCTAATCCCGATCGTCTCCGGATGAAGAAGCAAAAGGCAATTTCGAACCACGTACGTTACTGCGATGTCAGTATGCTCTGGAAGACGTCGATTGTGCACATGCAGATCTGACGCTATTTCTAACTCTAATAAAAGCGGAGCTGCCAAAAAAAAAAAACACCGATTGACGGTCGTGCACTTTCTTTCATTTTTCAAAGTCTACTTTCTTTTTATGTTTGAGGCGACGCTACGCCGCCGCGGTCTTTCTTCCTCCTGCATTTATGTTTTTTGTTTGCTTTTTTCTTTCTTGTGTTTACTTGACGTTCGAACCATCGCGAATTTCGCTTTGCCTTGTTTGGCTTAGTTTTTTACTTTCTTTCCTTCGCTTTGTCGCTTCCTACCACCGGATCGTCTGCTACGCTATGCCCGGACATCTGGAAAGCCGCCTGCAACTTTTTTGTTGTTGTTGTTGTTGTTTTTCTTGCACTGTCATCTGTGATAAGCTTCTATGTTCGCCTTCGATTGAATTTCTGATCCGAAATCTTCATATGTACTTTTTGATACTTAATAAATATATTAATAAGTGTAAGCTCGTTATACATTTCTATTCGGATTTTATTTGCGTACGCGGTCACGTCTGCCATGGGTCACCTTTTTGTGATGTGATGGAAAATCCTTCATCCGCTTCCCGAAGACTGAACAAACGTGAGTAATTAAGTTACTTCAAATTAAACTGGAAGAGCTATTCAAGTGTGGCTTCAAAATCGCCACTGGCGCCTCAACAGACAAATATTTCAACAAACAAGAAATTGAGCTGAAAACGCACCTGAGGCCGCTGATCGACACTCAAAACAAAGGCACGGTGTGCAAGGATTGCCTAGACATGTACGTCAACAAGTATTGGAATGTACTTTTGAACTGCTGCGCCAAGCGAGCAAACAAACGACCTGGCAAAGTCACGGGAAGAGAAATCGAAAAGCAAGAAAAAAGTCACACACTGCTAGCACGAAGCAGATTGCAGCGTGTGACACTTATTTACCCGGCAGCGTGAGCAGACTACGTTAATCTTTTCCTCTGTTTTGTTCTTAATTCCTACTAACGCCGCGAAAGCAAATAAATAAGCGTGTAACGTGCAGCTAAAAAAAAAAATAATTTTTTTTTAAGAGTTGCGTCGTGTGGTTTTTGCTTTGTTTGCTGTGGATCTAACACAAACAGCGAGCACCACCTGCTAATTTTCAATGCTCCTACCAACGCCCCGTGCGATCGTCGTCGTTGAAGGAGGTCTTTGCTGGGTGATTTGTATCTTTGTATCGTCTGCTAATTTCTTTGTTTCATTCGCCGTTGTTCGCGACCGACTGTTCCTCATTTCTTTTTATTTTCGTCTGGGGGGCAGAGTTCGGAAAGTGTTTGCACGGTAACTTCTTCTACTGACGTCGGTGACAGGTCGAAGAACGCAAGTGGAAGCTCCTCCCACCTCTTTCCACTTCAGCGGAGCAAACGGTGGAGAGGAGGTCTCCTCCTCTTCCACGTTCGCTCTACTAAAGTGGAAAGAGGTGGGAGGAGCTTCCACTTCGTTCTTGGCCTGTCACCGACTATAGTTACTTTTCGTTTTTGTAGTGCTGCACCAGGCAGGTGTGCTTGCTCTTGCAATTTTAACATGTTGTTTGCGCACGTTTTAATATTCACCTATTTAGGTAAGAAATTGTGACAACGCAGTTTGTAACGAATCAACAGTAACTTCTTTCGACGTAATACGAGTAGCTAAACAGCTTTTTCCCGCTTCCCAGAAGCGCTTGAAACGCGTGTGATCCCCCTGAGTGGCGTTTGAGACCGCTAAATAAACTGCTCTATCTTTGTTTCTGCGCGCGTTGTTATTTGATTGTCGTTGCAGTTGCGATCAATTGACTCCGCTTTGCAAGCAGACTGACCGTAATAAATTGTTTCTGCTATTGGGGTGACGAAACGGGGCACGTAAAGCTTGAGGACGTCGCAGAGCCTATACTTTTCTATTGCGTCGCCTGCTTCCGTAGACACCGAGTCCGCTAGAGGCGCCACTGTCGTGTTCGCCGCCGCTCCCATAGGTTTTCGGAGGAGTTTCCAGTATTGGCGAAGCTATATCGTATTTGCTGAGACTTTCAGAAGAGAAGGGAACCGAAAAAAGTCAAGTCATCGCCGCAGGGAGCGCACACGAGCGAGAGATGGGTTGACAACGTTAAGGCCTCTTGTCCGACACTGCTACAGGTGCGGTCGTGTGGGGTTCTTTTGAAACTTCTTTCCTTCCCGTCGTTTCTCTGCCGTCACCGCCGTCTCAGATAGATTTTTTTTTTGTGTGTTCGCTTGATACTACGGCATTTACGTGGATTCGCGGAACAAGTTCTGCTACGGTTTGAGTGTCATGTGTGGCAACTAGTCAACGATAACACTACTCGGTTGTCGATAGACCTCTCTCTCGACAGAGAGAGACTTCTTGGAGTTCGTGTTGAAATGTTTTCGTGGCGGATATCGCGGAACGTATGGATACGATCGACAGGTGAGAAACAGCTTATTTACGGGCTTTCTTGGTCATGTAGGACGCAATCAAAGTGCTGCAGTCGATATATATGATATATTTTTTAATCTCGTAATAAAATGAAATCTTGTTTTTCGTCGTTATCCGTGTGCTGTTGCGTCAACATTATAAATATGCGTGGTAATCTATTTTTTACTGAAATGTGAATAACTAGTTTGTGATTATTGAAAGTGCGTTCTTCGTGCTTATGTGTTTATTTATACTAATTTTATTTTATTGCCTTTACCGCGTTTATACTCGAATCTTAACTGTATTAAGGTCATTGTAGTATTGTATACAAAATAAGTTATATTTTGTTCTAAGGCAGCTCGAGCCTATAGGGAGAAGTAAATTAGTTGACTGTAAATGGTAAGTTTAGTACCCCTGCCACACGGAAAAGTAAATATATTTTCATTAAAAGATATAGGATTTAATCAGCTCGCGGTCTTGTGTGATTATACGAGCGTCGCAAGCTGATTTGTCGACCCTATAATGTAATTCGATCGAAATTACATTACTTTTGCCATGTGGCCGGGGTATGATGCAAGAATTCAGTGACTGCACGCGATAATATCGCTTACATGATCGTGAGTGACACTTGTCTCGCCGTGTCCGCGTTGAGTACGTCTAACAGATTTATAACTGTGATCGGTTTAGCTGTGTCCAATCACTGCGTGTCTCGCCATTTTGTCGAAGTATTTCTGTATAAATATGCATTCCCGCAGCAATAATTGCGTGACTCAGTGTTTTCGACTTAACATAATCGCATTTTTCTTTAAACGTTTTATACGGATACCTCATGCCATTTGGTACCGATTATTTAGCGGTGTAATATTTTGCCCGTGTAATAAAATGTTTTCTAGCCCCGTTGCTATGTGCAGCTTTCATTTTAGCTAATAAGACACGCGTATGTGACTAAAGGCGCGTTACGACGGTCGATCCACGCGCGTTGCCTTCGCTTCGACGCGCGCCCTCGATGGCCTTCTATTGGCGACGTCACGAGAAGAGCGCCATGGCCTTCTCTTCGCAGGAGGTGTTGCGCATATGCAATACTAGGTGCGAGGAGGAAGTGAAGAAAGGGTCGAGCGTGTGCAAACGTCTCCGCTTTACTCCTAGTCCTGTACAAGTTACTAAACAAAAAAGAGTCGATTACAAACACGAGTACCCTGGTTAAAAATTATTCAATCAGCTTACTCGATTACATTAGGAGAAAATGAGTGTCACTCGAAACAGTACCGTTACATTTTTCGATTACCTTAAAAATTACAAAACATTTGATTTCTATGCCGGTTTGAAAACGGTTTTTTTGTACTGTCCATTACTGGATTAGAATCAACAAACTGTAAAAAGAACGTAGCAGTTTCTTAATCCACCAATTTTGGTAAACCAGCCTCTTGTCGAATATTTGGTAAGATGATTGCTTGGTCGGAAACTTGCAGAAACAAGAGGCACCATTAAAAATGGGAGGGAAACATTCTAAGTGTTACAAGTAATTTTAGTACTTTCAAAAGTAGTCAGATTACCCCAGCGATTACTTTCTAATAAATGTATTAAAATATAAAAAAATAAAGCCAAAAGTAATCGATTACAAGTAATTTGAGTGCTTGTAATGACTACCGTAAAACTCTATTTTTACTCCGATTTTCCACCCGCTCTCCTCCTCGCCGCCCGACTCTTCGCGCTTACGCACACGTGCCGAATCTGCGCACATGGCGTCCGGCGTTGAATCGTAAGAGCGTTCCATGGTTTGAGTTGCTCCAGCTTAGAACTCTAGGCGTTCGGGGCAGCACCTGCCCCGAGCAATCCTCCAATCAATGCTGGGGAGTGCCGTGACGTCAGCGTCATCTGTTACGGGAGGAAAGGACTAACTTTCTCGACGTATGGTTCACGATGGTACACACGGAGACCGAAGGAAAACTAAAAGTCCGTTCTTGTTACTTGTCCTGGCATCCAGTATTCTACAATGTCTTTAGTTGCTTCCTTTATTTCTGCTCTTTGTTTTCTGGTTCGGAGATTCTAGGTTCAATTTCCACCGCTTCCCGTTTAAAACTGGATGAGCATCGTACCAGCGTGTGGTCGTCTAATCGCTACTGCCCAATGCACGTTTTAAAGGCCACGCGGGCGGTGATACTCCATTAGCTAATTTCATCGATCACAGAGGGCACACCAGGCGCTAATACGGTGAGCGGGTATTGCGGTGACGTCAGAGCGGCGCCGAGCTCTGATTGGTTCTGATTGAAGGAGTGTGGGTAGACCTGAAGGCAGCTTGCCTCGAGGTCTCACCCCTATTTTCACTCAGAGCCAATCAGAATACTGCATTAGGACATCGTCAGAAGCCCTGCAGAAAAAGCAGACGAAATTGCCCTCCGCATAGAACGATCTAACCAAACATCCGGCGGATGCGTGCCGCCGCCATAACTTCGGTGCAAAAGAGGCGCCTTTCGGCACCAGAACGATGGACAGTGAGTTTGCTGTAATAAATTAAGTGAAGAGGAGCGGCAGGCGAGAAGGAAGTCTTCTTGAAAGGCGGCACCACCCAGGTGTCGTGGGGTGAACCAGTCCACGTATCTTTTTGCTTTTTGCGAGAGAAAGGAAATAAACGACCCGCTGGTTGCTCTCTTCTCCTGGTGGAGGTATGAGAATGCGTTGAGGGACGATGAAAAGGGGGTAAATTGTGACTGACGTTACTTTTCCTGTGACTTCAGATTTTCAGAACGACGTATTTTTCTGCTAATTTGAAAACGGATTTCTCGTACCGACTATTCCCAAATTAAAATCACCAATCTAAAAAAAAAAAGACTTATTTTTTTTTCATCCATCATTTTCGGTAACAACTTTGTCTTGTCGGAGACCTGGTTTAGAGATGTCTCGTCAGGTACATTGTAGAAACAAGAGGCGCTATCTGAAAGGGAGGGGAACACAGTAACGCTTCCAAGTAATTTCTCTTATATCGAAGGGTAATCAAATTACTGGTGTAATTCATTTCTTAAAAATTTATTTGGGTCATTCAAAATTACCCCAAAAAGTAGTCGACAATAAGTAACTGGATTACTTAGTAAAAACACCCGAGACTGAGAGAAAGAAGGACAAACACAGAGGTCTCTGTGTTTGTCCGGCCTTTCTTTTCCCAGTCTCGGGGTGTCTTTACTATGTTCAACTACCACTAGCTCGTTTGTACCCAACCTAACCTTCTGTTCATTCATTTGATTATTTGCAATCGAGTGCCGTTCAAGTGTGGAGACATGGCTGGCGGCCAAATGCCTTGCTTGCATTTGCCTGTTGGGGCTGAATAACTTTCCGTTGTCTTAACATACAAAACACAATTACCTTATTCTCTTTCGTTTTATTTTTGTTGTTGTTTTGCTAATGTGAATTAGGATAGTGCACGCGAGACACAACCAGAAGGATAGATGTGTGGAATCTCCTTCAGCGGCACAATTTCCGAACAACCTAGTGCCTGATCGCGACCTCGAAGCTCTGAGTAATACCAGCAACAGCCGTTCACGAAGAAGAATAAGAAATAATAAGCAGCACAGAACGAGCGAAAGCGGGGTAAAAAGGACACGGAGAGTTCTCCCCGAAGAAGGTTTCATTAACGACGGTCATGTAGGAGTCCCTGTACCTGGATTTCTTCTTCTCGGCAGAGCAAATATGTGACGCGGCCCTTTTCGTATCCGGGTTTTCCTGGAGCAATCCGTCGAGGCAAGGTCGTGCGCAAGAATAAGATAAAAAAATGGGGAAAAATATGTGACGCATTCGATGGAACAAACCTCCGTCAACCTATGTGCACACAGCGAACACACTACACCCCACACACACACGGACACACTGTACGTGGCTGCATATAGACCTATTGTGTTGATGTAGCCGGCAGGCAAACAGGGATGCCTCGCGCAAGGACGAGCAGCACATGGGGTGAACTAGAACCGCACCGAGAAAGAAACAAGAGTGTTAATATCGGACGGAAAAACAAAACATCCCTCCTTTACGGAATTATGCAATCCTAAGCTGTTTCCCAAAGGAGGCGAAAAAAAAGGGAAAAAAGTTGGGTCTCGGTTATATGAATATCGCGAGCACGTCCTCGAGAGAAGGCGTTTCTTTTCCCACGTTGCATGTTTTTCTTCCTTTCTTTTTATTTTTTTCGGGATAAATATGATAGAATGTATATATGTAGAGAGAGTACGGCCACTTTCATCATCGTACAGGGCCTCCAAAGAGGACGTAATATTGACGAGTTGCATGTGACGCGTTAATAACGGGACAACGGAGGAGGACGCTGGGGTGTTTACCCTTATCATAATAAAGGAAACGCCCTTTTGAAGGGTGTATTGTTTTGTTTCGTTTTTTTTTTACTTCCCTGTGGTTCTGAACAATGACCACTAGGCGCTCCCTGCCCAGCCCCGGCTCGGATGCTTTCGGTTGCGTGGAGAGCGTCAAAATTGGACTCGGACAAAGCGCAAAATAATAATAATAATAATAAAAAAAGAAGAAAGGGTGATAGAGATAAAAAGGGAGAGATGCAAAAATCGAGTTAGTCGAACCACTTGACTGGTGGGCCGATAGTCGGCTGCGTTGCGGGAGTAAGCGCGGAGGCAGCCGCGAGATGCCATATTGTTCGGCGGTCGTTCGGGTAAGAGCGTTCACGCGGTGGCGGCGGCTTCGACGTTTTCGAGTGTTGGTTCAATACCATCTAGAAGACAAAAAGGCCCGCTCACGACGTCATCGTTTGTGAGTACCCCGAACCGCCCCGCAAGCGGTGAGCACACCGAAGCTCGACGAGACTTGTACGCACACAAAACGACAAAAACGTGTTTTTTTTTGTACGGATATAAGCAGGGCAACATTAGTTCTATCTATAAGGCGGGGAAAATTAATAATGTCAACGATAGGGTTGTTCTTCCTCTACGTGCAAACAAATAATATAAAAAAAGCAGCTGCGAGGTTTAGAAGAAATTAGGCAAAATTTAGTTGTTTCTGTTCAGTTTTTTTTGTCCATACTGCGCGCGTCAATTAATCCAAAATACTGGTTTTGACTTTTCACGCAGGAAGTCCGCAATGCAGTGGTGTTGTTTCTTCTATGTCGTTTCCGGTATAATATTGTATTGACGTGACGTTTGAGTTCCCATGTTTTTGTGTGAGTGTGTTTTTCTTTCGTTGCGAAGTGGACTTTTTATTTCTTTTTTTTTCGGCTCCCGCATGCTCTCTTGCGTTTTTGACGGGCAGCTCAACTCTCGAAGGTCGGGGTCAGAAAATGGACATTGGGTGGCACTCAGGTTTGTGAAGTGCCGGCTGTTACGCAGAGTGCCACAGGGACACCATTTACTAACAAAATCTGAAATAAAAAAATTCGCGTGCTTTTTTTAAAGTTATTATGATGCTGCCAATTTGGAGCAGAGTGGAAAGCCGCATTAGGCCTCCAAAATAACGGTAGGTATTCAATTGATAAGTTGTAGTTTTTCAATTGAAGAGCTACAAAAAACCTTATGACTTGCTTTAAAAAAGGTGAAGAGACTTTCTTTTAAAGTCTCTTGACCTTTTTTATTAAAAAGTTGGACAGTATTAAACTGCTGTAGGTTTTCAATTGAAAAGGTGATGCTTTTCAATTAGAAAGCTAGAGAAAAGGCATCTAGAAGGCGGTAGAATGTCTGTCGACTTTTTTATGAAAAAGTGGGCCAATATTCAAAAGAAGGTAAGCAGAAAAGCTAGAGAAAGTCAGATGAAAAGCAGTTGACATCTTATATCCTCTGATGACATTTTCAACAGCCTTTCAACAGAAAGCACCACATATTTTTTATAAGGGCGTGCTCTACCAATCGCCGGAGATGACTTCGGTGCGTTGCAATCTTTGATTGCTTTTTAAAAAGGAAATCGGCCGCGTATCGTCATAATTTAACGATTTCTCGGATGCTTAGAGTCAACAGAGTGAGCTACGGCCATATTTAGGCGCTCTCAGAAACCTCCTCAGGCCAACTTTAAGTCTGCTGAACGGAATCGTCTTGAACGCCAGCCACTTTCTCCTCACGTAGCCGGTCACGTGAGCCCAAAATCCTCCTGGTGGCTATTTGAACCAGCGAGAGAGATAGCCACATTCAACAGCACAGCGGCTCCGGGTCTTTAACCTGCATCACGCGTGGCACTTGACCACGCTCCGATGCAAAGCCCATCCAGATCGAAACGGAGAGGACAACTTTGGAGGCGGAGAAATAAAAAGACTGAAAAATAACTAGTCCCCTGCTCGCTCCCGCGTGAGCACTGCGGGCTACGGACAGGGACAGGGTTTGGATCCAGAATACCTGGGTTCTGCAGCGCGAGCTTTCGCTCCACCTGCTCCGAGCTGCGTTGCGCTAGCTATATGCGGCCGTTGACTCCCCGGTCAGTGTTTCACAACGTTCGTTATTAACGTTTCGTTATTAACGTGAAACGTTCTTTGCGTAGGAGTTCAGCATTTCGTGAAGCCCGAAAATGAAGCCTGGATAAAAGCGTGGCCGCGAGGCTCCACACAGATTGGTTGACGGGAGGGAGAGGAGGTGTGAGGTGCCCCGACGTTGACTGGTTGACGTGAAGGTCATGTGACCAGGGGTGGAGTGAGGAGGAGAGGTAGGCTTGGAGGCGAGGTAGGAGAGGAGAGGAGGGGTGGGTTAGAAGGTTCCGGAAGTGGAACATAACGAGGTTTATCACTTCAAGTGTACACAAGCCACACGTTTAGTTATCTGACGAAGAGAGCCGCGAAGGTAGGCGTCTGACTAAACAGGCTAGATGTGCTGCCTAAACGACAATATAAACGTTTGTCATTCTAGAACGTCTCAAGTATGCGACACAATTGCCTAGCAGTTTGCCATACATTTTCTATTAAAAAAGGTTAAGCGATTTCAGAAAATTTACAAGGAGCAAAATGTGTCCTGTTGTTGGCAGCCTACGCCGTTTATCTTCGGGTGTTCATGAGCTTCTCCGGCCACAATCATCTAATTGAAAATGTGCCATAAATTGAGAAAGTTTTGATTCAGGTAGCCACAAGCTCTAAAACATTTGCATTAAACCAACCCCTTGTGCTTTGTGTATTTTAAAGGAGACCGTATACGTTCGGCAAAGCACTGTCCATTCTTGCAATGATGACAACACTAACTTTTTATTTTCAAGACACTCGGTAGTTACCCGCACTTCACGCGATTGCTTTGTTTATAAATAAATCAAAGTAGGTTTCTAGAAATTAAAAAAGTGAAAACAAATCCATGTACGAAGTGTGCTTCTTTTAGACTTTTGTTTTAAAAATACTGAAGCATATGCCAAAAACGCTGTGCGTGCACTGCTAGAGCAGTCAGAAACACAACTCAGGCAGAGCAGTAAATGGGTCCATCTCTGCGTGGTGCGCATTCTATATATCTCCTCGACCGTCCCAGCTTCCGAAACTTCGGCGTATTCGCGGAGATGCATTCATTCACCATTGTTGTCATTCGCAGCACTCAGAGAAATGAACTCCCCGTCTTGCCAATCGGGCATGCAGAACGGAACTCAGCTTTGTGACAGTCGTGTCCACCGCTGGGGATTCCAAGCTTATCTTCGAGTTCGCAGAATTCGGGCAGTTAACACATTCCGTGCACGATCTTAAAAGAGAGAGCATCCGAGTCGTAATTTGATGCGTGCGTGCGTGCCTGTGTGTATGTGTGTGTGTGTGTGTGTGTGTGTGTGTGTGTGTGTGTGTGTGTGTGTGTGTGTGTGTGTGTGTGTGTGTGTGTGTGTGTGTGTGTGTGTGTGTGTGTGTGTGTGTGTGTGTGTGTGTGTGTGTGTGTGTATGTGTGTGTGGGCGCATGTGTGCTTGTGCGTGTGCGCTCTTTTGAGTGTATGTGCGTGCCTGTAAGTGTGTGTGCGTGTGCGGGCGTGCGTGAGTGTATGTGTGTGAGTGGCTTCAAGCCACTCGCCTTTATTGCATGGAGTTCTGGGCTCTCGGCTGACATTGGCGATCAATGCTGTCCCCTGTTCGTTCCCGTTTGAAGACAGAGCACAGCCGCGCTGGAGTGTCCGAGAGAAAACACGCGATTCGTTTGTACGAGTAAAAACAATAATAGATATGAAACAAAACACGAAAAAACAGCAACTTGATCGCAGCCCGAATGAACGGAAATGGTAAAGTTGCACGTAAACCACGAAAACAACTCATTTCGCGCCCCGTATTTGACGTTTTTGTGTGTTTTTCTTGTGTGTTTTTTTTGTTTGTGCCGGTGTATGTATACATACACTGTGCTGGGGGCGTCTGGTCATCGTCCTATAGTTCCCATTAAATCAAGGATACGGCCGTTTTGTTTTTCCATCAGAGCCGTAAATAAGTTGTGATGTTAAAAAAAAAAAAAAAACATGAAGTTACAACTTTCTGTCATTGCAACGGGCAGGTGAAGCGTGAAAGAAGAGGAGCCTATCTCATCTGACGAGACTCCCTCAAGGAGTTGTATGAACGCGGGAGCTCAAACACACGCACGCACAGATACAAGCGTAGCGTAAAGACAAAACTGACGGCAGATGGATTCGTCGAGAAGGGACGAGGTTCTTGCGTTGACAGTACCGCGAATGGGTCTGCGTCTCTTGCGGCTAAGAGAGACGGCTTTTTGTTATCTTTATTTTTTCTCTTATCGTGAGGAACTTTAATGTGTTGTGGTGAAACTTGTACGGGTTCAAGTTCCACACACTACTGCGTAGAATTTTTCTCATCTTTTTATTTTAATTCTCGTATTTCTGAAATTTGGCTGAAAATTTCACCACTGCTTAAAATAATATATACAATTTTCTTTCCCTTTTTCTTCATCTGTTGGCTGCGGATTTTCTATTAAAAGCCAATTTCACTCGCGTTTTTTTTATTTTTTTTATTCTCTTAATTTTATGTAATGTTATACTTTCGCAAGATTCTTTCAACGTCTTGGGGTCGAGCTGTTTTTATGTTCAGTCAATTGCGTAATTCTACTCAGTTTACAGTAAAAAAGAAGAAAAGCTATTGAAACTCGTGGAGGCAAACATAACTGCCTGGAACAGTACTTCTCTTTTCACTTTATTATTTAAAGAAAAAAAGAGCAATTGGTCAAGAGTACGGTTAACTGCCAGTTTCTGGTCTATGTTTTTTTTTTTTTCAATGCCAGTCTGGGGTTGCTTTTGACGATCCTGACGCAGTCGCACCAAGCGAGATTCGATACGCAGACCCACATATATATTTTCGTAAATGTACCGCGCCGTAAATGTCGCGGGGACGCTATGTATAGAAAGAGAGAAAAACCAAAGAGCCGGGTTCTTGCAGAAATGAATTGATGCAACCGCTCAGGTGCTGCTCACTATTGCAGAAAGGCTATACTCATTTTCACCCCAAGAAAAAGGGAAGTTTTGCGCATTGTCCACATGCTGCACGAAGTAGTTCTTAAGACAAGATTTGGTTGCCGGGGGAAGAAGCGATGCCTTTGGCGTTTAAAATGTGCAAGTCTTCGCAATATACGATATGCCCGAATACAAAATCTTATATGAATAAGAAATTTCTTGATGCAATAAACGCATATGATTAAATAAGATCATTTAAGAGCATATAAGAACCTTAAAAGAACAAATGAGAACAACACAATATTAAATAAAAAGCTATAAGAAACTTCTTATCAGTTCCTTATAACTGCTTAAATCATCTTATATTGTTCATATGTGTTCTTACAAGCTCCTTTAATGCTCTTATATGATCTTATTTAATCGTATGCCTTTATTGGATCAAGAAATTCCTTATACATGTAAGATTTTTCACTGGGCTATGCATATCTAATTCAAAATGTTCCTACAAATATCTCACTTATCTACATAAAGGGGTATGTTCCGCACTTTGTTTATTGTGGTTTCAAAGGTGAAAATGAGTATAATTTGCCTCGATTTCAGAGTGTTTCTACCTTCTAGATTGGGGTAACGTGTAGTGCAAAGGCCGCGTTTGTAATAAGAGCCTCGTGGAAGCGACAGCGTTCATTGTCTCCAAGAGTCTCTGACGCTTTGCGCCGCCTCTTAACCCGCTCAACCTCCTCCCCCCACATGTCAAGGCGCACATGCGCATGGGAAGCGAATCTGCGACGGTTTCGTTCATCATTACATTCCAAACACACCACGTGGTTTCTGTTGCTTCCTCTCTTCAATCTAGGCTCTCTAACACACGCCGTCGTTCTCAATCACCATTGGACACTCGGCGAAGGTGCGGATATGAAATAATCACGTGACGTTACATGGCATTGTGTCGCGTAAGACTGCGGCGTAAGATGTTCGCGCAA
This sequence comes from Ixodes ricinus, assembly GCA_037355805.1. NCBI lineage: Eukaryota > Metazoa > Arthropoda > Arachnida > Ixodida > Ixodidae > Ixodes > Ixodes ricinus. Next base: position 51,964 of record JAZHYW010017486.1, on the reverse strand, counting down.
CGTCGCACGACGACAGGGTGTGTCACGCGACGTCCCGTGAAGTCATTTCCCAACTGAACTTCGAGGGAAAGTGGAAGCGTCGAACGACGCGGCGAGAAAATGTATACGCTAAATTTAGCGAGAAAGCGATTCGTGCGCGTTAACAGTCTTACCTGGCGTGACAGTGCCCCGTGACGCCGCGATTCCCCCGCTAGAGAGTTCTCGCTCAGCCTCCGTCGAGAACGGTCGTGCTCTTCGAGCTCTCCGTTCTCGCCGAGTTCCCTTCTCCGTAACGTGAGCCTCCAGACTAAACATCGAGAGGCCCACTCCCCGGCCGGCCGCCCAGCTGCATCTCCGGCACCCCGCTGCTTCTCCGAAGCTCCCGCCATGACTCCGCCCGTCGCTGAACCATGGACTACCGTGCGTTATTCTACAAAACCAACGAAAAGTCACCTCACCATCGTCATAAAGCTGACCGACGGGGTTTCCCTATCGGAACTTCAATCTACCCACCTCACCGATGCCGTGACCGCCGCCGCCCACCTTACGCCATCGGAAGCGAAAGAGACGTATTTCAAAATCCGTGACGTGCAAAACGTCCTCATCGCCGACACCTACCGACCCTCGGCCCAGGAAAAGCTCCTGCAGACCACGAAACTCACCATTGCAAACCGCGACTACGCCGTTACCAGCTACCCCTCGGCCCCCACCAACTCCTGCAAGGGCGTCATCCACGGCGTCGCGTCTCTCACCGCCCCCGACGAGCTCATCGCCAACATCGAATCCAATGTCCCAGTACTCACCGCTCGCATGATGGGCAAGACCGAAACGGCACTCATCACCTTCGAAGGAACATACGTGCCCTATACTATATACTACCGCCGCCTCCAATTCCGGTGCCACCCACACAAGCCAAAATCTCAACAATGCCAAAACTGCCTCCAACTCGGTCACCGCGCGGAAGTCTGCCCCAAGAAAGGCAAGCTCACCGTATGCGACATCTGTTACCAGGAAAACATGACCTCGGACACCCTTCACAACTGCATCCCTTACTGCGTCAATTGTAAAGAAGAGCACGCCTCCAAAGACCCAAACTGCCCCGCCAAAAAGCAAGCCGATGCGCAAGCCACTCTCGCTGCCTACAAACGACGAGTGCAGCAGCGTCCCAAGGCAACAACCATCCCCAACACACTGCGCACCCCTCCTCCACCACCAAAACCGAAGGGTGGGAAAGCCTCGGCCACACCCAGCCCGCCCCACGAACCAACACCTCCTTCCGACAAGGTGCCCACTGCCAACTTCAGACGGGAGAATTATCGCCTACCGCCCATCCCACGAGGCTCAACTCAGCAACATCGTAGGACCCGGAGTCTCAGCCGCAACAACAAGGTGAGAGAGCCACTCCGTTCCACATTACACCCGACACACGCACCCCGACCCAAATCCATACCCCAACCCATTACTGCATCCGACACGTACAAACAAGCACTTCTCGCTGCCAAGCGCACACCAACCACCCCAAACACAGTACAAGCGATAAACGCAGCACCAGAAAATCAACACATGGACACCTTACCTCCCCCTCTCAACCCGTCACTCCCCAGGTCTCCGTCGAACTCAAGCAAATCATGCTCATTCTGAAAAGCATTCAGGAGCGCCTGGCCGCTCTCGAGCAGGATGTAGCAGAACTGAAAGCACAGGGCTCTCAGCACCCGAAACGAAAAGCAGACGACCCCTACCACCCTGAAAGCAAAATCCCCCGTCAAAATATCGACACCTCATCAACTGATGACGAAACCAATATCTAAACAATCTATACACATCCTACAATGGAACTGCCGCAGCCTACAACGTAAACGAGCCAGTCTCACCCAATACCTGAACACGCTAGATCGCAAACCTGACGTCATCCTTCTTCAGGACACGCAGGGCACTCACAACCTTCCACAATACACACCCTACACCCAACCCAGCATCACTCAAACCGACCGCAGGCAAAACACATACACCCCCACACTCGTCACGACATACGTCTCTAAGGAACACCCGTCGATACAACTCAACACAACAGACATCAACACCGCTCACCAAGAGCACGTCATCATCACCCTTCAACCCCGCAACTGCCCCAATCCCATCACAATCGTCAACGCGTACTGGCGACCGGGCCGCAAGGTCGCAAATCCCACTCCCTGGCTCACCAAACTCGTAGCAAACAACACAAACCACGACATCCTCGTAGTCGGAGACTTCAACAGCCCCAATGTGTCCTGGGGTTACCCAAACACTCAACACAATGGGCGCCTCCTCGAACAAGCAACCGCCCAAACGTCGATGACACTGGCCAACGACACTACACAACCCACCCGCACCGGTAACAGTGTGGAACGCGATACCAATCCCGACCTGGCCTTCCATCACGGCCCATCCGTAGCTGAATGGTCCGCATCTGACGAACAGCTAGGCAGCGATCATCGCCTCATCCACCTCACACTGATCACCAACGTCAAACAGAAAGTACATCGCAATACTGCTCGCATCACAAACTGGGATCACTTTCGCTACCATACCTCCAACAACCCCCACCGACGGACGCTGATCCCAGAGCCTGGGCCAACCATCTCCTCCAGGCCCAGAACAAATGCACCAAAGAAGCCCAAACTACAACCGCCACCCCGTACATTGACACCCATCTTCTCAACCTCTGGAAAACTAGGCGAAAATTGGTGAAAAAATGGAAGAAAACCAAGCACTCCAAACACCTAAAACACAAAATTCACAACATCACCAAAGAAGCCGAAACCTACGCAGAGCAACTCACCACCGAAAACTGGCTCCAACTTTGCGACTCCCTCAACGGCCAACTCGGCACCAAAAAAGCGTGGCGCATCCTACGCACACTCCTCACACCTTCTCAACCTCGCGACCCCCTCACACGCATTATGCTCGCCAGCAAAATTACCTCGCACGACCTCGAGCAGCAACTCCGCGACACCTTCTTTCCACCACCAACCGACACACCACACACACCAGAACCTCCAACTCCTCCCCTCGACCCATGCGAAATGGACGCCCCTTCCCACTCAATGAACTAAAGCGTGCACTTGACTCTCTCAAACGAAACACATCACCTGGCGAAGATCAAATCACATATCAACTTCTCCGCAATCTCGACGACACACAACTCCAACAACTCCTAAACTACTTCAATAGTGCTTGGCAAACTGGCGACATACCAGCAGAATGGAAACACGCCATCGTCACCATGATCCCCAAACCAAACAAAACCTCCGAAGTCAAGAACCTACGACCCATTTCTCTCACCTCGTGCACCGGCAAACTTCTTGAGAAGCTTGTTCTCACGCGCCTCGAATGGCATCTCGAGCACGTGAAAGCCCTACCCTTTACACTCATTGGCTACCGCAAGAATATCTCCACACAAGACTGTCTCCTTCGGCTTTACAATGACCTCCTTCAAGACAAAAGCACCACACAACTCCGCTCACTCCTAAGCCTGGACATCTACAAAGCCTTTGATAACGTCTCGCATGACTCCATACTCAGTACCCTCAGAGAAACGCAGTGCGGCCCTCGAATGTACAACTACATCCGCAACTTTCTATCGAACCGCACGGCCGCCTTTAAAATTCCTGGACACATCTCCACACCTTTTCCGTTACACCAAGGAGTACCACAAGGCTCCATCCTCTCTCCCACCCTTTTCAATCTTGCCATGAGCAAACTTCCCGCACAACTCGACACCATCCCCCACCTCAAATTCTCCATCTACGCCGATGACGTTACCTTATGGACCAACACCGGCTCCCCCGGCCAGCAGGAAGAGACACTGCAACACGCCTGCGACACTGTCGCACGCTATGCCATTAGTATAGGTCTGGCCTGTTCTCCATCTAAATCGGAACTCCTCGTCATCTCCAACCGCAAAAACAATCCCGACAGGCAGCTGATCACCGTACACCTCGACGGCACTCCCATACCCCAACGCCCGCACATCAAGCTCCTAGGCCTCACCATCCAAAACAACGGTGCAAGCGATATCACCATCTCCACCCTCTCCAAACAGATAAATCAAATCACACACATCCTCGGCCGTGTTTCCCGCCGCCACAGAGGCCTCAAAGAGAGCGACATGAGACGAGCCATCGAAGCTCTCATCTACTCTCTCGTACTCTACCATATACCCTACACCCCGCTCACTAACCGTCAACTCAAACACCTCCAGACACAGCTCCGCAAACCCACCCGCCTTGCTCTCGGCGTGCCACAGTACGCTCCCCTTGAGCACCTACAACAGATGGACCCCTTCAACACACTGGAGGAGCGAGTCGACTTGCACCGACTGGGTCAACAGCAACGCCTAACCACGTCCCTGCAGGGTCGCTACATTCTCAGCTCTCTCGGTTACGACACCCTGCACCTCCCTCCCATCGAAACAACCACACCTCCCTGGGATACCATACCCCAAATCACGACACTCCCCATACCCAAACATATGAATCCCGACAGCAACCCGGAACGCCGCAAGCACAGAGCCAGACTCATATCCCAAAAACTCGCCACACTTCAGGCACAGCAGCACCTCATCTACTACACAGACGCCAGCTACGACCGTGGCACCAAACTCGGCCGCACCGCAATTCACTGTCCCCAGACCAACACAACGCTTAGTCAAACATACACCGAAGCGCCTTCGGCAGACCTCCTGGAGACTCAGGCGCTGTGCTCCGCCATTCACCATGCCATCGCCAACCCCCACGAGGGACACACCTCCATCACTGTCCTGACAGATTCCCAAAAGGCAGTCCGCACATTTCAGTACAACCAACTCCCCAACTACATGTCGCGCGAGCTTCGAGCCGCCCTCAACACCACCTCTACCCTTCGCTTCTACATCTACTGGATCCCTGGCCACGCTCTAATCCCAGGCAATGAACGAGCACATTCACTTTCCCGAGTAACTTCCACTCCGGGACCTGCGATTGACTGGCCTACGTCCTATGACCCCCAACTCCAGCGCAATGAATACCATCAACAGCGCTCTGACACACTTCGACAACTCCGTGAATCCAGACTCGCCCTCGTACCACCGCCTCCCACACTCTCCCGACAACAGGCCAGCACTCTACGCCGAGCACAGACCCACACGCTATCCTCCCCACACTATACTCATCTCTTCCAAGGTGCTCAGGGCACAGCTAGGTGTCCCTTCTGCACTGGCTACCCAAACAACACGCACACCTACTGGCAATGCCTCCATGCACAACCATCCATCCGCTCTACACTTTCCAAGCTCCCTCCCGGGCTTCGGCCCACGACATGGAAAGAGTGGCTCTCTCCCATAAATCAACAACACGTGCCCGCCATCTTCGACGCCCTTCTTCAGCACATCACAACGATCGAAGAGAAGCTGAGGGCGTCGAAAGACGCCACCAATCCCCCATGATCCACCTATCCTCACCCTTCTGAATGGCGTCCTCCTGGACCCCACTTTGACACCCTGAACTGAGGGTCAATAAAGATGTTTTCTCTCTCTCTCTCCCCCGCTAAACATGGGGGGTCACAACCCACACCGAACACAAAACACCGACCAAACCCATCTCTAAATAAACCGCAAACCTACGCAATAACAACTGTTGCGGTAAAAAAAAAAAAATGAAGTTATACGCCGCGGTAACACTAAGAAATACATATACAAAAGACAGCCGGCGGACACTTTCTGTGGCGTGCTTTTCTTAATATGGCGGTCATGTAACATTGGTCATAAAAAAAGAAAAGAGGACTTTGTAGGCACATGTTTGAAGCATACATATAATAGCGGTGCGGCAGGCGCCCCAGCCGGAGCTTAATTTGCTTGGTGACGTCCATGGACAGATTGGAGCAGATTCAACGTTACTAGATTAGTTCAAGTGTGGAACTGCCCATAGAAGCTGCTTCCACGAGCAGTACCCACTCTCCCCCCCCCCTCCTTCCCCACGGCTCGTCTCCCGTCGTTCGACGCGCCACCGTTCTAGGGACGGCTGCCTTGGTAACTGCGATATATACTAGGGAACACGTATGTTTCGAAGCACAGCGTCTAGATGGCGTGTTACCATACCCTATGGAATACGCAGTTCTGAAACGAAAATATAGATGACTCTTCGAACGACGGGTGGCCAGGGAGGCGGACCTTATACCTTCCGAAACTGAGCATACCGCTGACCCGGCCATACATCGTAAAGAATCAATGAGAAGATTCATCGAATCTCTCGTGGTCAGGTGACGTCGAAGCCAAGCTAAACCTCCACTGCCCAATCCACCGATTGCTCTCGGGAAGTAAAATATTCGTTCTTTTCTGCGTGCGCGGTGGTGTGCATTCTTCATCAATGTTTTCACCCAGCTAGCAGTTACAGAGAAAAATATTGCAGTTGCTTTAATACATTCCTTAACTTTCATAAACTCTTACCAGGGCGTAGAATAAGAAACCAAATGATTTAAATTGTGATTTAAATCAGACCAGTCTAACAACGATGATTTAAATGAAATCATTTCCGCAAAAGTAATCACGAAATAGTTTTAACCTATCGTTTCCCTATCCTTTGATGCCTTATATGTGCATTTCTTTTGTAGCGGAATCGATGAATCATTAAGCAAAAAAGATGTATATCTGACATATCACGAGGAGAATTCAGTGCTCTGCTGGACAAATCGGAGCCTTGAGCTTTCTTTGTTTACCTTCCACCTAGTTCGTCAGGTTACGTAACGTTCTATTGAAAGTACATCTCAACTCGAAAGAAATAAAAGAAAAATGAAAGAAAGTAATTTCTCATTAGAAGCAAATCATAACGCGAAAGAAAAGCAAATGAACCTTTTTTTAGCCAAGTAAAAAATTAAGCTGTTTCAGAGCATTTTCCAGGCACGGTGGTCAAATTTCACTCTATTTCGTCTGATGATGTACCGCAGGAAAGGGCTCGAGCTTCTTGCTCCAGGGCACAACTGCGTCGTATAAGCTCTTGTGCATTAAGGGTAGCTGCCAAGGCTATGAGCTCGTGCTTCTAGTCTTCGCTCCGGTACAGCACAGGGTGAAACGGAGTATAGCTTCTAAAGTTTGAGTGCTTGCGAAAATGTTCGAATATTGCCCCCAGTCGTTCTAATAAAGGCTGTGAAGGAGGCGGTGAACGCCTTCTTTGCTCATACTAGAGCTCTCCCGAGAGCTAACGCTGATCGTAAGTTATCGGCCGTTGCCAAGAAAGAAGCTCCCGTTGTTGCGCGAAAAAGAAAAAAAAAACGCATAAAAAAATAAACGGACAAATGTCGGTCGCGGCTCGCGGTAATCTTGCGTAAATATTGCAGGTCGTAAACACGCTGACCGCACCAGATGCCGAGGAACAGAGTTATGAACGATTCCCGGAAGGAACCTTTGACCGTAGGGGTAGCGGCGCATATAGTTTGACGTCGGGTGCACACATTTCTAGGCTTGTAGCGATTGGAGGAAGCTTTGCCAACCGGACTGCCGGGTTGTGGATTTTACACTCTCCACGTTTATGGTCTCTTTCATTCTTCCTTCCTTTCTTTCTGCTATTTTTCGTAAGCGTCGGAATAGACCTTTTGCTAAATTACGCAAGTACCGCGGGACGGGCTGCACGTGGTGGCCTGTGCAACAGCAGGTTTCTGAACTCAAAAATGTAAAGCAAATGACGCATCTTACGTGTGTTAGTGACCGCCTTATTTTTGGTTATTTACTTATAATCTTTTATACATCTAGACCGACTGCATGCATCGCGTCTACCTACTTTTTTGGGAATTCTCCGGCTAATAGGGCACAAGGTTTGTAGCACTTCGCACCCTTTAGCAGGGACACGCTGCTTATACATCGTACAAAAGGCAGTCTGCAGGCAGATTCGAACGCAAGTCATCGCGAGATACGTGCTTGGAATGCCTCATGGCAAAGAGTTCAAGGAGAAACTTAGAATGCGGCATTCGAACCACGGATATTGCGGTGACTCGTCTTTTCAGACTCTCTTTTGTATGATGCATGATCAGAGTCTGACCCCGGCTTTAGGTGCCTTGCCTGATCTGCGTTCCTCAATCCCGAAGCCCATTTGTGTGTGCCTGTTTGCAACTAGGCACCACTGCCAGTGTATGACCAAACAATGAGCACTACAATTTTGCCGACATAGGCGAAGAATATTTCAGGTGTTTCAACGATGACTTTTAAGAAATCCTATCAATAAGCTGTTTGCGAAAAAAAAATTTTTTTTCGGGAACGAATTGTTAGCCATGACAGACGTCGAGGATTGCAAAAACTTACTAATTATAGTGTATCTCAGGAGTTGTGTACAACAAGGTCAAAGGCATAGGCGCGGGCACATGGCTTTCAGATGTGCTTTCCTTTCGCCAGTGCCCGTGAAAGGAAAGCAAACCTGAAAGCCACGCCTGTGCTTTTGACTCTTTTACACGTAACGCATGAGATGGATTATAGCTAAATTAGTAACTAAAGCTTACCAATGAACTTTCTCATTGGTAGAAATAACCATATCGTTTGAATTAGAAACTTGTTGAGCATCACTCAAAAACCGAAATTAGTCTTTAAGGAAAACTTAAAGAACGCGCGAAGCGCGCCAGTGCGCTATAGTGACCACTCCTGCAGCAGGCTCAAGACTGGCAATGAGAAACACGGATAACAAGAATCTTATCTTCATTTTCTTATCAACAGCCTTGTGGCTCCTAAACGAGGGGAAACTTAGTACAACTGAGCTGATTAATGGGTAATCTATGACGCTCAGCTAGTTCTTATTTTGAACCGTATGTTTATATTCACAAGTTAAAAAGTTAATTAGTAAAATATAGTGAAATATTTTGCTAAACAATATGTCTTCTTTTTTTGTTGTAATTCTGACATCCGCCGTGGCTGAAAGTTTGTTCCCGAAAAGAGTCCCTATTTTTCTCTGCCACCCTATCGATAGGGATTCTTGAAAGTCTTCGCTGTGGTGACGCAAGATTTTCACAGGAACGTTCCTCTGGAGGTATTCAAGGTGGCGCGAATAGCCCTAAATGACCACACTGATCGGGCTACCCCAACAATTCTCACACACTATGGACGTATACCCAGACTTGAAAAGTAGTCTGTTACGTTTTAAAGTAATTTTGTAATTGCCACGTCACTTTTTCGGAAGTAATTTGTAATGTAATTTCGTTACGAAATATTGGTAACGGATTACTTTAATTACTCGTTACTTTTTAAAAATATGAGCATAATACAGTAACTGGAGCAATACGAGCAGAACATTCAGCAGCATAAAGAGAGCAAGTTCAACGAATTAGAAAACATCAGGAAGGGTAGAATAGCCGGGAAAAAAACACGATTTTTTGTATGACCGGTTACTAGAACCACTAGAAAAACGGGCAAGGTATCTACAAATATACGAAAGGCAAAGATCAAGTAAGACAACGCCGAGTAGGCTCTCCGTCCCCTTCCATCGTGTTTTTCTTCTTCTCCGGGGCAGTAGGAAGCTTTTCGTGTTTATTTGTTTTTTTATCTGTTTCACACCGTTTCACCCTTTCCAACTTCTTCGAGGTCTCCCGAAACCTGCACAGACATCAAACGCGTGCTTGTACCCCCTCGATTCGTGGGTTCACATCTCGAGAACACTGTAACTCGCGTAGCAGATGATGTAGCCTCGCGCGAGGGGTCGAATTCTCTTTGTCTTTGATGTGCGTTATTGCATTTTAGCACGCTCTTGACGCACGGCTGAAAAGCACCCGGCACGAGGCTAAGAGCATCGTTTTCCAAGCTATGGACGATACTTCTTTTGGTTTACTTGTCTCGTAGGCAATCTAAGGAGTGCTGACAGAGAGAGAGAGCACGCGTAAAGGTGTGATCCTCTATCGTTTTGTGAGACCGATGGCCACCGCTTCTCTCGCTCTCTATGCCCTCCCCTCGCCTGATTTCCACGAATACTGGTACGAAAGTGACAACCGATGAATGATCGATAACCTGCAACCGCCACTTTTTCTCTGACTGGTACGAGTTTTCGGTCATGGAGTCTCCGTCGTCTCCATGGCCATATCTAAATGAAATGTTCAAAATTCAGGGCATGAAGGAGAACGGACATTTTGAGTTTTAGTGCATACTTTGCTTGCCAAAAAACACACGTTGTCATCAGCAAGAACAACAAACTCTAATCTACGTAAACAGATCAAGGTAAGCTGTGACACCTCCATCCTGCACTGGCTATACATTGTAACGTTAGAACCAAGCTTTTCTTTTCTCGTGAATAACAGGCAAAACACCAGAGCCAAAAGGGCGCTTTCGTAGATCGCTTCTTTAGCTACGAATCTAGCTTTGTCTGCACAATTCCAGGGATCGTTTCCGGAGGCCGTAAGCTATGGAGATGGGTGTGGTTGCAGCTTTCGGTGCCTTGTCAGCCTAAAGGGGAACAAAGTGCACCTACACTTTTTCTCTTAAATACAATATTTTATTTTTGCAAGGACTACCACAATACGGGCGTATAAGAAATGAAAAGTAGAGTTGCGGAACGTTCTTGAAAAATATCAAAATTGTTTCTATTGTTTTCTGGACAAGTGTACGGAAAAAGTAACGTAAAAGTAATTTGTAACGTCACGAGTAGTAATCCGCTACTTTTCAGCGAAAGTAATTTGTTACGGTAATCCATTATATTTGAGACTCGGTAATTTGTAATTGTAATCCATTACATTTTTCAAGTAACGAGTACAGGTCTGCATATACTCCACTATAAAGGGTTCCCTCTCCACAATATTTGCTCCTATCCCTCCCCAATCCCACCCAAGCAGCTAGGAGGAGTGGGCCTCCTCAACCCAAACAGGCTCTCCAACCAACCTTATGGCCACGGCTCTCCCGACACGTCAAGAACGTGCTCGGAGAGGAGCGGGCAGCAGAGTGCCGAACATGGCGCAATAAAGCACGTTTATCGTTTATTCTCCCTCCCTGGTGACGCTTCGAGGGCTGTTGCAACATAATACCCGCCGGAGAGGATCTTGAGTTGCAACATGCGATAAGGATGAAGACAATGCGCCGAGAAACTGAGATAGAAGAGAAGACGAGAGCCGCTGGGAACGTCAGAACGCCGAGTTCTGATTGAAATGAGTAGACCTTATACTCCGTTTCACTAAAAGCGTGCAGTACAGCCAAAGCAACAGGGGAAAGAGCGTATGCCAACCTGTTCAAGAGGAGGAAAGGAGGAACGGGAGAGAAGGGCTGGGATTCCCCCGTGCCTCCTTTCCCTCCTCTTGAACAGGTTGGGATACGCACTCTCCTTAGTAGCTTTGGTCGTTCTGCACGGTCTTAGTGAGACGGAGTATGAAGCTAGCTGCCTTTTCACTCCACTGCACTCGTCGGACGCGTTCGAGTGCGAGAGGCAAACGCCGGACGCCTGCGTTCCACGTTCTAACGCGTTCGACCATAGCCTCCTCTACACTCACAAAGCCTGGCAGTTCGACGACGAAGCCATAGAGTGCTTGGTCGCAGATTTGGAGCGCAAGGATCTGGTAGCACGGAGCATCAAAGAGCCATTTGTCCGAGAACCTGGACGTCAGCGCATAGCTTTTGCAGCGGCGAGGACCCGAAACACACTTGTTCACTCGGGAGAAGTATGTTTCGGCGTCTCGCCGCAGCGGGGCGCCAGTCACGTGGCTCTTCTCTCATTCCGTAGTCTGCCGCTCCACCTTCTTCATTTCGGCGTCCGCTTCTCGTGGCGATCTGCCAGGCTTTGTCAGTATATAGGAGGCTATGGTTCGACGAATTCAGTGTAGTCAAAGGCGGCTAGCTTTAAGTCTACCCACAGATCATTTCAACCAGAGTTGTACGTCTCTGACTCCTTCAGGCGCAATCTTCTCCTCTTCTATCTCACATTTCTGATCGCATAGACAGTTGGCGCCAGGATGCGTCCGCCAAACTGTGCATCATTCCATAGCGCTAACGAAAGTATTTGATAAGTAAGCGGATATTATAAGGGGGACATTTTACTTTCTGTGTCTACCCGCTATATGTTCACCCTAATGTGACAAACGTGTAACACTTACGTTCCCAGGAATTTGACATCGTCCGGGCTCGGCGTGTCCCTCACCTCTGTTGGGCTCGAGTTTTCTCGGAGGATCCGGTAAACTTAACAAACATGGCACAAGCGCCACGTGTGCACTTGGGTTTCAGACATGCAATGGCGGTCTTCGAGCCTAACCAACACCACGTTGAGCAATCAAAGCCTCTGAACACCCTCATCAAAGACAGGCGAAATACTTAAGAAAATGTATCAAAATACAATTGCAAAATAGTTAGAGAAAATATATTTAATTACAAATCTAATTTTACGCTTTCCAAAAAGTATTTCAATACGAGATGAGAACACAAAGTCAGTAGCTGATCCTCTTCAAATTATTTGACAAATATATAATTTTTGCAACTGCCTGACATCTTGGACTTAAATTTAACTCGGGGTAAATAAAGACCCCACCCAAATAAAAAGTGGAGTATAAATATTCCAAGAGTCAAGTGATAAAAACGAAATTCAGAGGTTTAAGAATAAAATTGTTTTGTCATAAGATACACCATAGAAAACAACGTATTCAGTCGCGGGCATACTTCGAAGGCTCAGTTGAATCAACAAAGCCTTTTCAAACAACGTGTCGTCGAAGGAGCGACCTTGATAAAAATATATAATGTAACTCAACTAGAAAGCCAAACACTGTACCCATTCCGTAAATTTCTTGATCAACTGTTCCTCTTTGTCTTCGGTGCGTATTGTGCGCAAACATCAGAAAGTTTCATGCTCTTGGCGTAGGGCTCCCATCGAAAGAGTCGCATTTTGATTGCGACAAATGTCACATTTGATTGCGACAGTGTCCAAACTCAAATTGGGGCAGTATTTGAAATACAAGTATTTCAAACACTCGCTTCTCAGTATTTTAATATAATTCACAAGTACATTCCCTAATATGTAATTAGATACGACACAGGCGGAGCCAGGCGGACATAATTGAAGAGCCATAGAACGGAACGATTTTATGCGAAGAGCAACAATAAAAAAGGGCGACGCACTTTTAAAATAGTTTTCTTTGCTGTTCTCAGTTAGTGGCCACGGCTAGTTCCACTCATAAAGTGACTGCTCAGTATGCTTTTTTTATTGTAAGTCTCTATAGGGGGCATTCACTGGACGCCATATTTGAGGTCAATGTTTAGAGCGCATGCTCAGAACGAGCTTACACTAATAGCCTGCTAAGACCGGCAATCTAGATGGTGTGGAATGCACGTTGCAAAAGAATTGTGGAAGCTGACCGTCAGCACGCGCTCAGCAACCACGCACATGGATATGGCCGCCAGTGAATACTGCCCATTCGTTGAACAAGGACGTCGTCGCCCGATGATATGATGGCACCAAGCTGACAAAACGCAACCTGCCCATTTTTCTACATGACATTTATCTTGATCTCGTCCGGAAAAAAAGGGGGGAGGGGGGGGGGGAATCCAGTCCGCGGTTTGGGCACCCCCGATACGACATATAAAAATACTCAAAGTATTTTATATACGTATTCCAAATACTTGTATTCGATCTATTGTCCCTGACCCGAGCCTCCTCCACATTCATGCATCATGATCACACTCGAATAGCGTCTGCTCCGATATTGAGCTAGAGAGGGATGCTGGGCGTCCCAACGTGACGTTCAGGCGTCCTTCGACGGATTGCACACACGAGCCCCAGACGGACGCCGACGCCGCAGCCAAGTCCAATAAGTATCTACTCTCGATCTCGCTGAGATGATGTCAAAATGCTGGTGCACCAATTTAGGTCTTCGTAGGCGGTGTTGGCCTAACAGCGATACTACGAATTTCTGGACACCTCTAGCTCTCTCTATATCCAATAAAATGAAGAGCAGTTACGTTGCCATACGTAGCTTCGATCCTATTCCCTGTTGGAGGCCATGAAAACCGTCCTAACTTTAGCTGGGGTCCCACCTATCTTGAAACGTTTCATCGATATTCAGGTCGACGTGTTCCAGTAAGGCAAGCAAGACAAGCAAGAGAGATTTGTTGCTAAAATGTCGTTACAGCTCGAATCTAATCGGCCTTGAGATAAGACCTTATATATCGCCGTCGAAGGGAGAAAAACTTGGGCAAGTGCAACGTTGCTAAAGCGTGCAGCATTCCATAAACGCAACCAAGGACTTAAATAAATCGCAGGAAATGTTTTTTCGTCCACAAATATTTGCGATCCTCGTCCAAGGGCAGAGTCTTGCAGGGCATATGCAGCATGTACCCTAATGTTCGTTGTCCCTTGTCCGGAGTTTGTTTTATTCTTTCTGTTGCCAGTCATTGTTGCCAACACGCTCTTCAGTTAATGTGAACACTCGGAGAGTCCGCAAAAAACGGTTTCTCAACAACGTATCGCGCTGCTATTTACTACGAAAGTGCAGCTAGGTGGTGGAAGCTTGGAGTGAAAATACCTACGAATGAAATTATTTCGTTCCTGAAAAAGAAAAGAAAAACTTGATCCGGGCAATCTACGGCAGTATTCGCAGAAGATGTCATTACTCCGACAGATGTCGGAAGCGTTGACAGCGCCGGCACCGAGCTCAGCAGACGATCTTCCGATACTTTTCACTGTGTCGGCACTCGTCTCTTTTGTGCACAGTTCTGAAAGTTAAATAATTAATAAATTCGGATTAAAAAAAGATAAAAAAACGGAATATCAAAACATGGAGTCCACTCCGTCGTCGCTTCCCATTTTTGATACGGAAATTGATCGGTTGAGGCGCCGCATACTCGTCCGGTTTCACACCGCGCCATCTGTCGCCAGCACATACAACTATAGCCAAGCACGGTGATGACGTCGTCTAAAATCTGCTAAAGAGGTCAATTATTTTTTTTTAGTTTGTTTGAACGAGGCAAATTCGTCCGTTGATATTTTCACACAAATCTTTTCTCTGTAGTAAATAGCAGCGCGATACGCTGAGCAACCGATTTGCATAGATAGTAGAGAGTTTTAGTAGATCGTTCCGATGACTCCGATAACCACACCCGATACTCTGCCTCCGCCTTTGCGCTTACATATATAGTATCGTTATCGGGGGTATCGGAGGTATCGGAACGATCTACTAAAACTTTCTAATGTCAAGTGTGTTCGTAGCATTTGTGTACACGCTGTAGTTCCGCAGCGTGGTCTCCTGGTTTCCGAGCCAAATGAGATGAGAACAACTCAGGCGCAAGATGGGCCTTCCAACTGCGACCTCAAGCCGCGTTTACACGACCAATAAATTATACAGAAGACAGCACGAAAACATCGTATGATCCGTGTTTCTTCCCTGCATGGCGGTCATAGCACATTCGTCATACACCGACTGCAGAACGGATCTGTTAGAATATTACCCATGTATAAGGCGAACCTGCTGCGAGCATGCTTATGCATGTTCTTATATTGTCACGAGCATGCTTGTGTTTGTAATGCGGGTGTCGGTGTAATTATATTCATACACTTCTATCTGAAAGAGTAAAACAGAAAGAGGACGAGACACAGATGTTCACACTTTTTTTCAATGAAGGGTGTTTGATTTTAAAGAATGGGCTCGTCTGTGTCTCGTCCTCCTCCTGTTTTAATATTTATGTTAGAAACATCATAAATTTTGCTATGATGCTAAACAACGTAGAGCCGTATTGACACTGGCGGTATAACCAAACACCCAAATTTTGTTGGGAACGCGGCTGTTTAATCACCCAATAAATATGCACGCGCATTTGACGATGAAAACGAGCGGATCCTCTTCGTGGTTGGGATTCGATAGGCCGGTGTGAATGCAACTTTATTGCGGCATTACAAGGAGCTGCAACATTCTACAATTTTGTTGCAGGTTCGTGAGTTGGCGTGGGTGGTAACGTGTTTTCGTCTGGTGACGCAACGCCGAGGAGAGTGTTTCAAAATTCGAGCACTTTAGAACGTTATGCGCGAAACCGATTCAACGTCTGAACGCATATTTTTTACACGTATTGCCTCTATTACGTAATTTCCTATATCGGGCCTTTCTGGTACAATGAATTAATGAATGAATTAACATCGAGACATATCGTCTCTCCCTTATGTAATGCACTTGAAGAGGGCCTTAAAGGGCAGAATGGTTGAATGAACGAATAAAGTTGCAACATGGGTAAGCATTTGAAAAAAACAGTTGTCCTAGTGGCTTGCAAGAAATCAGAAAGAAACAATAATTAAAGAATAAGTTGGGGAAAATAGCACTATTTTATTCATGCAACACTACAAATAAGAGCTACTTCTAAGCAAGATGGGATTACCAATGACTACTATGTCAAAGAGCAGGTCATTGCGGTTATAATGTTCTACAATAAAAATCAAAAACGTTCGCAAATCTGTGTAATGCGAGCTTAGAGCGCAGCTCTTGAGGAGGAGGAGGAGGTACGGATGGGATGTTATGCTCATTGGTACCCTCCCTCTTCCTCCATAACGCCATAAACTTAGCGGGGAAACTTTCGTCGCAAAATTTTGCGGGGAAAATTTCCCCGCTAAATTTAGCGGGAAATTTCAACGCATAAACTTCGTTTAGCGGTGTGAATGCAACTTTATTTTAGCGGGCTACGTTTCCCCACTAAATTTAGCGGGAAAATTGACGTCACGTGACGTTAACAACAATTCAGTTTCCTCACTAAGTTTAGCGGGGAAAATGATGTCACATGACTTCGTGTCACGTTACCCGTGAACAAATTGAGTTTCTCGGCTAGATTTAGCGGGAAACTTGACGTCACGTGACGTCAACACCAATTCAATTTCCTGATAAATATGGCGGACAGCTTACGCCGACGCCGACGGCGACACCGCGAACCGTGAAAACGGGCGCCTAAGAGCTGCGCTCTAAAAAAAGGAAAGAGAAGACATCGGTTAAATAATAAAACTTGGCACGTATATTTATGACGCAACATAATTTCAGTTCAACAGAGGAATAAAAGTTTACATTCCCAAGAGGACGTATATATATTCCGAGGACGGTACGAAAACCTGTAAAACAAAGGCACTTTCAATCAATCCGTCAATTAACCCCCAAAGCACAATCTGACACGAAGAAACTGATGGGATCCATCTCCGATTGGTCGGTTTAGCGTCCTACACATCCCATACATCAGAGTGTCATCGAAACGAGAACAACTCATGTCACAAGAACGCCGGCGAAACGCCACCTTTCCGATCCTCGTGGTTGGTTCAGGATGTAAACGAGATGCACGCATCCAAGCGCCGGCGGCGTTAGAGCGTATACCCCATCTCTGGCCGTTGGAATTTTCGTCGACTATAGCCGGCCGCTGCGCCAATGCCGCCTAGAAAACAACACTCGCACATAACGTCATTGTTAGTGTACTCTCGACCTGCCCCGATAGCTGCAAACACGCTGAAGATCAGCGAGAGCACGTCGCCGAAGCGGCAGGCCCACGCGCTTGACGTCGCCGCGCGCTGCGCATTAACTGTTCCGTTCTGACAAGCTGCGAGTAGCGTGTAGGACGCCGCCAGCGCGAGCTGGGCGGCGCAGCATGCATTCACTGGTGATGACGCTAGAAGATGAAGGACAGCAGACGTTATCCCGTAGGTGGCGTTGGAGCGAGCTGGCTGCGATAGAACAAGCGTTTGCCGTATCTCCCTCTTCCGCGTCGTTACCGCCAGGGTCGCGACAGTCTCGCATGCCAAGTTTCCTCGTTGGTACCTCACTCACACAGAAATCGAAATGACGAAACAGCGACGCGGTCAACGAACTAGACGGAGAAACAACTTATGGGCTAGCAAGATTTCATAAATTCTCGAAGCATGCGAACCAGCAAACGACAGCAAAACATTGCGGTAGTTCCGTCCGCCATA
The DNA here is from genome assembly GCA_037355805.1 of Ixodes ricinus. Lineage (NCBI taxonomy): Eukaryota > Metazoa > Arthropoda > Arachnida > Ixodida > Ixodidae > Ixodes > Ixodes ricinus. Next base: position 34,106 of record JAZHYW010017486.1, on the reverse strand, counting down.
AGCTAGGGGTGTGCAAATACTGGCTTCCGATCAGTTAGCGCGGTGTCATCTCCTAGTTATAACACTGCAAATAAAGTTCCCATCTTGTGGCCTACCCTTGTCCTTTGAAGGTTGCGAATGCTGCAGCGCTATTCAATTCGAACGATGCTATTTGTGCTCGCGTGTCAGAAACCCAAGCACGAACGCATGCGGAACGCTCTGTCAGCGCTGCCGCCGCACCCACATCCCGGATTCGCCAAGGCAGAAGAATCCGCTGTCTCCGCTGTCTCGACGGGTTTCCACAACGTTAGATGGCGGCAGACACCCTGCCCAATTGAAAGTGGAACATCCCGCGTTTGCGCATGTCCAGCAATCTCAACTGCGCAAAGCATTTCAGTGCCGAGGCCATTGAAATTTTCGCGGAGTGAGATGCTTTCCAACAAAGTATTTGACCAAACGCTTACCATTTATCTGAGATTTGCCTTTCGAGAATAGATGGAAAAAAAAAAAGAGTTAGACACCGAGCTTTACAAATAAGTGTGGCTACCCAAAGTGATGTCACCATTTTGCCCCGCTGGGGAGTACGCTTCCCCTTTTTGTTGATCGATCCCAGGTTTTGCGGAAGCGAGTGCCGATCGAAGAACAATCCGGGTCGATTGATTAATGTTCCTGGAGTACATCCCGAAATCTCTCCACAGAGCGGGGCTCGTGACGCTTCCTCGCACTTCTCCCATTAGGGAGCGCTCCGGTGCCGCAGCCGAAATGGCGTGACGCGAATCAGTGTCACGGAGTGAAGAATGAAGGGGTGGGAAGAACTTTACCGTAGACGTGAGAGCTGGCCTTCTCAATCGGGGACAGGAAAGGTATTCCCCAAATGGAATGCAGATTATATTTTTTACAATCTTTTTTTTCCGACGGAACCGCTTAGTCTCAGAAATTTGGTCGTCCCTCACACCGTCGATTCCTGCCTTTTTTCCCGTTAAATTTTGAGTGAAAATCGACGTCGCGTGACTTACATACCAATTCAATTTCCATGCTAAATTTACCGGGAAGTTTCATGTGACGTGACCTCCATACCAATTCCCCGCGAAATTCAACGCCGCAATTGACATCAAGTGTCCAGACGTTACGCCATCTTTACGCCAATTTAGTTTCCCGCTAAATGTAGCGGGAAAGTTAATATATTTCATATAGGTTCCTGTTTACTTGCCAAAGCTACTGTTTAATGCTTTTTTAATTAATTTAGGCCATCGCTCCTGAAATTCTGATCTAATCGAAGTAGTGGACTCTTTATGCATGTATTACCTTTGGCCATGTTCCCCGAGGAAGGTGTACTACTGCATCGTTGTCTTGACTAGCAAATTTACATGTGATGTATGCATGCATGCATGTATTTATGTATTTCATGCACTGTAAGATTTTTAAGACACTGGTCGTTGCCCATTGTTTATGTTTTATTTGCGAAACATCCTTGAACGAAGCTGGTGTTCCTCTCCTTTAAGGCATCCTACACGCGACGTCGCGAAACGTATTTGTGTCAATAAGTAATTGAGAAGAAGAATGTATCAACAAAGCGTTTACACGACGGTACCTTGAAAAAAAAAAAGCAACCATTTGTTAGGGGGAAGGAAGGAAGGGTAATTTAAGGAGGGTAGTTTGAAGAGGTTAAATATAACGCCCCTGATGGGCGGACATAACTAGTTAGGGAATCGAGAATCTGATTCCGGTGAGAATGCTCGAGCTCAGGGCGTATCCAGTCACCGTACGCGGCTGGTCTTGCTTCCTCGGGGAGCGAGTTTATTGTGTTGTTTTAATGTTCGGCGCCACCCTGTAGGTCCAGTCGAGATTGGTGCGCGTTGCGGGAACTGCGAAGGGAGAGTATATCAGGGCTGGAGATCGTCGGGTTCGGACGGGTGGTGAAAGCTCGCCAGTTAAGCCGAGGTAATAGACACCTTTGCAAGTCACGTGCCGATTGATTGAACATCCGCACCAGCGCCCCCTCTAGAAAGATGCCTGTCAGATGGCTCGTTCTCCCCTTGCCGCCGGCATGCCTTTGAGCTGTAAACAAACGCCGCACGATTGCGCGAGCCTCCGATACGGCTTCCCGCTATTCGCGCCCAGTTTCTAGGCGCTCTGCGCGGCTCTTCGCTAATACCCAGGCGTGGTGCGTTTTTTAATTTTTTTTTTAATGCTGTAGCATTTTATAGTCCCCCCTCCCCTTTGATGTCTTGGACTTTCTTGCCTCCTGATGCGCTGCAGGTATGCGCAGTAGACCATTTCAGTTCACGTTAGGCGCACTCCCCTACATTCGCACCCCCTTCGAAGAACCTGACGACCTTACGTCGTCCTAGATGTCGTCCTAGACGTCGTCTTTGACGTCGGTTCTCTAGTACGTCGTCAAAGGTGCTGTTCACTAGGACTCTCTACACTTCTCAAGGACGACGAGTGCAAAGAGACCTAGTCCTCCTTGAGGTCGTCCGAGAGTTCGTCCTAGAGGTTGACCTAGACGTCGTCCTCGAGGTACCCCTAGACCAGGGGTCTCCAAACGTTTTGGCTAAGGGGCAGGATCGGGGATCTGTCGCTGTCTCGTGGGCCAGAAAATAAATAATATAAATAGGGAAAACTAAATAAATTAATCTAAAGCATTTATATAAAAAATTAAAGTTAGAGCGAAAATTAAACAAAAGAACTTAAGGCAGACGAATACGTCCACTTTATTTATAAATCCAATATTTATCTAATTATAATATTGCACAATAATTGAGGTCCAGAAAACTCACCAGACATAGCTCAAAGTGAATAGGACCTTTTGCACGTTCCAACAGGGCGGAAGACTAATGAGACGAATATAACTCTTCGATCACGTTTTTTCGACGTTGAGGTGACGTCCTTATATAACGTTCCATTAGAGTCTAATCAGGGACGTTGTGACGACGTTGTATTTCAACTCAAACGTCGTCAACGTTCCCACGACGTCCATGCACGACGTTCAGGCAACGTCCAACGCTCACGTTTCTTTGACGTTGAAGTGAAGTCCATAAATGACGTTTCATTATCGTCCTGTCCGTGACGTGCTGGCGACGTCATGTTTCAACTTCTACGTCGTCACGACGTCAAGACAAGACGTTTTAGGAGCGTCGAACACTCACGTTTCTTCGACGTTAAAATAAAGTCCATAGTGACGTTACATTATTGTCCCGTCAGTGACGTTTCAGCGACGTCGCGTTCACACCTAGCTGTCGTAAACGTCATACAGGACGTACTGGCAACGTCGACCACTCACGTTTTGTTCAACGTTGAGGACATATTTAAATTACGTTCCATTTTTGTCCTGTCATTGACGCCCTGGCGATGTCATGTCACAACTTTGTTTTGTGTTTTTTTAGCTTTTCCAGCTCCATCTCCAGCCGTAAATCACGTTTCATACGCGTTCACTGTTAAAAGCTTAATTACAGCTGTGGTCAAGGTGACACTGCTCAAGAGCCGCAAGCAAAACTTAATTTTTGAGAGCTTCAGGAATTTATTTATTTATTCATTAATTTATTTATTTCAAGATACTATTAATGCACATGGGATTACGCTAGGGAGGGCAAATACAAAACACAATGTACACTGAAGGAAAAAAATATGAAGGCATGTTGGGAATATCATTCCTTTTACATGTGCTTGTTATAATTTTGGTTTGTTTAAAATATTGTTACGGTTCTAATGTGCGAAGTGGAGCCCATGGCGTCTAGATCGGATCGGATTGTGCCATTCTTGTTTTTCGCACGCGCGTTGTCGTCTTCCTTGGGTCCTGGATGCGCCACCGGCGCGCCACCACACTATTCCTTCTCCAGGTGATTTCAGGCATGCATCATTTCCAGGGAGCATCCATACTGCTCCGCGGCCACCTGGCATTGTTTTAAGGTTCGGCAATTTCTCTTCGTGTTTTGTTACCCATGCTCACTTGCGCACAACCACAAAATCCGCATCAACATCACAGTTCACCCGCAACACCAACATCCAGTACATTAGCGCTTTCGGTAGCTCGGTACGCAGTCTTGTTACGTGACTGTCAAAACAGACTTTGCTTTCTTTGGCACTGATGACGTACCCAAACAAAATCGGACGCCGGCACACATGATATCGGAGCACAATTTCACTGCGCATTTGCGCATTTTGTACACTACTCCGAAAAATAAATGCCCGGCAATGACGAAATCCGGTAGATACAGTCAACAGTTTGTGTAGGTTGGCACTCATTATGCCAACCGTTGAATGCCCCAGATGACGGTCCAAAAAGCGTTCAAGTCCAGCCCGCACCTACGTGTCGGCAAAAAAAAAAAAAGAAACAGAACCGACGCCAACGCGGCGCGAGAGAGAGGGGGAAAGGCAGGCAAAAAAAATGCTAGTGGCATCTCCATAGAGCCCCATGCGATGCGTCGGGAAACTCGGCAAGTAGAGGGCGAGAGAGAAAAGTGGGAAAAGATAGTGGCGACGAACAATCGACAAGCGTTAGTTCCGGGCACACCCGGTCCAGCTTTTTCCGAAAGTCAGTCACTATTATAGCACCGGCCGTCACGTCTACGGGGTCTACGAGGCAGGCTGCTTGTCGCCGTGATTTTTTTCGAGTCTGCATACAGTGGAAGTGCTGCGATTCGCTCAAGTCGCCCCTATGAAGAAGTCGGTGATCGCCCAAAACGCCGTCGTGTTCAGTCACGGCTCGCGGACCTTTTTCAAGGCCATAACGCTTCACACGTTGAATCGTATTACTGTTCGGATCAAGGTGACTGTGAGGATATGAATGACGCCCCCAGAAAAGAAGGGGCAGTGCAGATAATGGCGCGTCAAGTCCAGTTTTCGACCAAGGCTCTTCAGACGCTTCCGACGATCCCAGTCAAGAATGCCCAGCGGACGGGACCCCACTTCTGAATCCACTCCCGTGCACGCAGCGAGAGTACCAGCCATGTGCGATGGGGTGGGTAAAGCACGCGCGTCAGCGGATTAATCAGAAGCAGAACAAGGTAAGCGGTGGAACATTCCGCGCAGCGTGACATCGTCCCTTGTTCATTTCTCTACGTGCATTTGTTTGTTTTATATACTTCTGGCTGACACATCCAGGGACGTCTTTTGGCGGCGCTCCGTATTGTATCTCGTGCCTGAAAATGCTCAAATAAACAGTTCGTACCAAACCTGTGTTTTAGTTACTTCCTTCGTACTTGCATGAGAGCATCTTGCCTTCGCAATAATACTCAAAAAAGTATTTTTTTAGTGGGGGGGGGGGGGTGGACACAACGTCTTCCCCACAACGCCTAGAAAACGTCATTTGGAATGGTGTCTCGACGTTCCATGAACGTCGTTGGTAGTCCGGATGTCGTAAACACACGTATCATAAACGTCGAGGGAGGACGCAACGGCCCACTGAGACGTGCATGTGACGTGTGACAAACGTCATTGGGAACGTTCTCTCGACCTTCTGTGCACCTTTTGTCGCGGACATTTAAAGGTTTCATCGACGTCGAAGGAAGGTAACGTCCGGACCTTCGACGTTGTACGACGTCACGTTACAGACGTCTTCGACGTTCTTTCGACGTTTTCTTCGATGCTAGCAATATGCAGTAGAGACGACACAGTTCACCGAGCACAATATAGACCAACAAGCGGCTTTGACGTCACGCCTCTGCGGTGTCGCTGTGGTCGCCATGGCGCCTGCGCAGAAGCGTCACCTCACGCGAACCTGGTTTCCGCGCTCGTGCAGTGCCCACACCTGGTGTGGGCAAAGGGAGGCTTGTTTGTTAACAGCGTGTCGATCTATACAGGGCCCGAGAGCGCGAAGGAATTTTAACATGCATAGTTACACCGATATAAAACCGGGGACTGAAAGTGGTGTTATTGGTGATGAGAATCTTCAATGAATAATATGACAAAAAGACACACCTTCGGGTAGGCAGTTCTTACCTTATTTTTTCTGGTATTTTCATTTACGCGGTTAGTATGGGTTTTAGCGCCGTTGCTTTATTGGGGTACAGAAACGAAAATCAAAATATACGGCAACCTTTCCGAAATGGGTCAAGTATCCCCTATGATATTCGTAGATGACAATTTCACGTTCGTATGTTGTGCGGATGGCTATATTTTTTCTTTCAAAGTTACGATTCTAGCAAGTGTCTGGAAATCGGCCATCGAGGCGTGCGATGCGTCGTGGGAACTCCGTCACAATCGTGACGTCCGGCTCGTCGGCACAGCCAAAGGCTGGAGCGTGATTATGAGCGCCGCCACGCAGTGGCTTTCGCGTGCTACAATCTCGCGTTTTTGAGTGGCGGAGGACTGCACAGCGGCACGACGACCGTCGCGACGTATTCATTTCGGCCCTTCTAGTCCGCGGTGCGTTCCGCCATGATCTATGAACTCGAGAGGATGAGGATTTTGACTACCATGGGGACTCGGAAGATGTCAGCGAAGACGAGTAGTCGCTCTCTCAGATGGTGACGGAATGGCGATTTGGGCTACAATCGTATACAAACCTCCCGACAGACCGACCGTGCGCCGGACAAATCTGATAGTGTCAGGGTCGCCAAGGAATGTTTGGCATTTATTGATGATTGGCCAACTTGGAGATATTCGCTATTAGGTCTTCTATTAACAGCGTGGTCACTTAGCAGTTTGCTTCGCTTTTCGTGCGGTTCGCTGAGCTCTTCTGCTTTTCTCGAACAAAAAAAATAAATAAATAGTCGGTGCAACCCTTGGTAGCAACGGAATATTTTTGGTAGGAAGACCCAGACTCCATAGGACAGTGGGTCGCCTTTCATATTCCTCATCGCGAAGATGGTAACCGTACAGGCGATCCGTTTTCCCGGCGCCCGAGAGACGACGGACGCGCGAGACAGATCCACACGCCTCGGAATTTCTCATTGTTCGGAAACCCGTGGTTATGCTTCTATCTCGCAGTTCAGCACAAAAAATTCAACTCGGCGGTGCCAAAACAATCGCGCAACGCGCGAAGCAGTGCGATTGCCTCATTGCGTTGACGGTTAGGATGTCTACCGTGTGCCTCAAGTAGCGGCCAGGCTATATAAATAGACCGCAAAATTCGGTTTCTTAACCTATCGCACTACAATTTTGTGCAGCGTTGCCCACAGGTGGTTCATTTTTCCTATAAAATTTGCAAAGAGCGAAATTTCCTGAGAAAAAAGTAAAGCAAAGAAAAAGGCTTAACTCGTATTGAAACGCAAGTAAACCACCGGTCTTCAAACAATAGGTGCCCTATTGATTGAAGACCGGTGGCTTCGCTGGGTTTCCATAGAAGTTAATCCTTTTTCTTTCTTTACTTTTTTCCTCGGGTAAGTTCGCTCTTTGCAAACTTTGTAGAATAAAATACACCACCTGTGGGCATCGCTGCACAAAAGCGTAGCGCTATAGGTTAAGAACCCGAATTTTGCGGTCGATTTAAAGAGCCTGGCCGCTATTTGAGGCACCCGATAGACTCCGTGTTACTAGTTGTGTGCAGTGCAGGCATACGCAACGCCAGGCGATGAGAGAATGGGCGAGCACTAGAATGGCGGCACTGGAGAGGAGGGCGATAGAGAGCGAGGTGAGAAAGGAAGAGCACTAGGAACGTTGAAGGGGAGAAGGGGTTGATCCCCTCTTCCCCAGCGTTTCTAGCGATTTCTCTTTTTCCCCTATCCTGGCCCTGCCTTCGCCTCTACTGCAGGCAACTAGTGACACGGAGTATAAATGAGTGCGGTGTACTGCCGAGGGTAGCGCCACTGCGGGACGAACAAAACGTCACGATTCCCCGACAAAGCTTTGGCTCACCAATTGCAAGGTGCAAGTGAGAAATAGTTTTATTCGTTTTAAAATGGCTGTTCTTGCGTTCTCTCACCGTCTCAATGTTCGGGACACCGGAAGATTTTGTTTTCCCGTACGAGAATGTCGCTTTCCTCCTCTCACTTTAGAAAGCGTTTGTGAATACCGATTTCACCACTTTTTAGGATGTGCGTAATTGAAAAACTTCTTAGCTAAGTAGTCGTAGCCTGAGAAGTTATTCGTGAATCTGGCCTGAGATGTTAAGGTTTCAGAACTGACCGTCATCTTATTTAAACGTTATAAGTGATTTACTAAAATTTTCGATGAGAAAGTGGCGCCAGCTACCGAAAAGAGGCGAAAACGGGACAAATTGTTTCGTTGAAATTGCTAGAAAATCAATTTTGTTGTGTTGCGGTAACGGTTGGTTCTGAAACCTTGGCATCTGGTTCGGAGGTCTAGCGCTGCATTGGGCCAAAAAATGAGTGATCGACGTTGCATAGCGTATTTTTTAATTTAAAAAATTGCCAGAAAACTTTTTTTTTTCATTTCTGGGAATATTTTCTAGATGCCTTCAGTCCGCCTGTCTGCAGGATCCTAGCCAAAACCCTTTTTCGTCTTGTCGAAAAAAAAAACAAGAAAAAAAACATAAACAATGCTTCATCTATTGTAATACAAAAGTATTTCAATCAGTGCACTACAGTTCTTCTATATCTGTATATTGGAACGCAGTCTCAATCACGGTGGTCCGAACCGTTGCTGAGAGTGATTTAGGCAGGAAAACACCGTAAGAAATGTCGCTGTCTAGTCCGACCCTGATAGAGTGCGGAAAATTGTAAGCGCTGCCATCGGTGGTCCTGAGTAAAGCAGTAAACAAGAAAGCAAACAAAGCAAACGTTAGGCGAGTTCGTTTTGACGACGAGGAGAAGTAGTTTGAGTATGGCTGTCAACTTTATTTATTTTTATTGACTGCGTGACGCCGGTGTTTTCGTGCAATCTAAAGCTTGAAAACAACTATACTCGGCGACAACTTTTCTTGGCAGTGGGCCAGTAGAGAGAAGGAAATCCCGCGCACAGATTTATTCAGCGCTCGAAAATGGAGAGGGAACGCGTGTCTGTACTCTCCACTGTATTGCCAAGAAAAGTTGTCGCCGAGTAGAGTCACAGACATCACAAGTTGTGTCTTTCTAGTTCTTTGTGTATATTAAAGCGTCGCCAGCAATCAGGTCCTGTCTGTGAAGTCGAGAAGTCTAGGCATCTCTGTTCCGCCATTTTAGATTTGAATAGAATGCCCGGAAAAATGGTGTACCATTTTTTTTATAATTCATTAGGTATGAACTTTATGACTCGTAGTGTATGCTCTTGTCAAATTATGAGACACTCTGTGGTCTACGTGCCACTGTTCACTAATCGTAAATAGTACAAACATTATAAAAAATTGGAACACGTCTCTTCGTCGCAGATAAGCAGCTGCATTGCGATATTTCATCCCCCTTTTTATATGGACATAATCCTCAGATGACCACACCTTTGAGCTTATTTTAACGCTAATTAAGATTCTTTGATTAGGCTTTTAGCACAAAAAGCGAATACAAAAACCTGTTTTGAGCCGCTTTAAGACACTCGTGACATCCAGATCTCGCTGTCCAATGTATCAGTGATGTATTCAATTTGTGAGAGCGCACTCTTAAAAAAACTAACAGCCCCCCCCCCCTTCCCCCCTCAAAAAGAAAAGATTGTTTTTATTGTTTGCCAGGCGATTTAATAAGTTACCACGAGGCTACCCAATCAATATTTTGCTGCAGAGTCACGCACATTTTTAATAATGCAAAAAACTAAACTGCTGGACACCGAAACGGAAACACGAGCACGGAAGCTCATGGCCGGAAGTCACGTGGCAACACACGTCCGCGTTTTTTTCTTTGCTTTTTTTACTTTTAAAGCAGATGACGACGAACTCGTGTGAACCGTTTGTCTTGCGATTGTTTCGAACTTATATCCCTTCGTCTCCATGTTCTGCGCTTGAAGATCTATCGGTCGGTACTACGATGGACAGTTCTGAGGTAGCGGCCCCATATCCGTCCCAGCGTTGGTCCGTCGCGCGTCGTAGTCGCGTCGTCCAGCCCGCGGTACGGCGCCATATTGAGAATTACGTAGTACATGTACTTCCTATTATCTGTGCATAAATTGTTTTTTCGATCAACGTATTTGCAATTTCTTGGAGGCCACAAAACAATGGGGTTTATACTCTTTTCTGTTTTAATATTGAATGTGTGTCTTAGAAAATGTTGTCGGTAACGCGTTACAAGTAAAGGCGTTACCGGTAACGCGTTACACTTTTCGGTAGCGTAGTAACGTACTCGGTATGTTTTTTAAAACAGTAACGGGTTACGTACTTACGTTACTTATTTCAACTAACGTGTAACGTAGTTGAGATGCATCTTCTTCCTAAGGCTGAAAACACTTATACTTAAATTTTTTCTCGTGTTTCTTGATGCCAAGTCATATACATTCCCTACTGAAAAAAATTATATGAATCTATATAAGAACTGATATGAAATATCCAAAAACTGATATGCGACATATGAAACTGATATGAAATACCCAAAAACTGATATGCGATATATGTAACTGATATGAAATCACAAAAAAACTGATATGTGGCACATAAGAACTGATATGCAACATATGCCAACTGATATGAATGTGTCCAATAAACATATCAGAAATAATTTCATATAATGTATTTTCAGTATACGACTTGCCGCAGTGGAGCGGCTTGATTTACTGGCTTTCAAAAATTACGGCATGAGCGTTCACTTTTTTATTAAGAGATTCATCCCCTGAGCCGTTCAAAATACTCTTAGAGGTATGACATTACTGAAAAAAATCTAACGTGCTGAGAATATTATTTATTGCTTAGGTGGTCACCGAAAAACCCCGTACTTACAAAACGACCTGTATAAAAGGCGGAAACGCAGAGCTCAGAAGTAGTTATTGGGTGTGCTGTTGTATTCATGTTTGCTGTGCCGTGTATGCGTATATTCAGCTGATGCTAGTGGTATGCGTAATGTATCTAGATGGTGGCGTGAGTAAATAAAAAAATATTTTTGTAGCACATGAATTGGGTGGTACCTAGCGCCACCTAGCCTAGTGTAACTGATATGCGGCATATGAAACTGATATGAAATAATAAGTTCTGATATGAAAAAGGTGTCCAATAAACAAATCAGAAAACAATTCATATAATTTTTTTCAGTAGGGTTCTTGCGTCTTTTTTTAGTTTTTTTGGCGACTTTCCTTTTTGCGTTTTTAGATGGAACTGTAAAAAAGATGTCATAATTATGTTAAATTTGTGCATAATGTTTTTTTTAATATGACGCTTATGCGTATTTGTAACGCCAAAGAGTAAAACCTGTTATTTCATAATGAAATGGTAACGCAAAAGTAACGCACGTTACTTTTAACGGTAACGATAACGCATTCCTTTCATTTGCAAGTAACGAGTAAGGAATTTCGTTACTTTTTTTCGGTAACACCTACAACACCGGCATTAGATAACCCATGATTTTTTTATATTTTTGGTACACCTCGTTTTAACGCCACATGACCACGAAGAGAAAAAGTGAACGCGACTGAAACCGGCCAATGCTCGATCGGCTGTTTTCGAAAAAGAAAACGAATTTCGAGCCGCAAAATGTTTTTCTGAGTCGTTTGGCTCCCATGGTTCGGGTTCCGATAAAAGTCCTCGGCTGGTACAAATACCCTGTCAGTGTCCCTTTAAGCCGCAAACACACTGCAAATAAATTGTACAAAAACAATGTGTTCCGTAGTACGGTGGTCAGTTGGGCGAGTCGGTACTGAAATAAACATGGCTAAAGGAGAGCACAAAAAGACTAGGAAGAGAAATTGCTTAGACAAGATACATGTACAACTGTGTTCCGTGTGTTCGCTGCACACATCATGACAGAATTGTCCGCGGACATGCGTCAAGCGTGTTGGGAGCATGTTTGTTACATGTTTGCTTTCAACATCTCTGCATACAGTTTTCACAGGACCGACACATGACAGAACCGACATACAAACAAGAAAGGCGCTTCACAGAGTGTTTGCGGACTGCCTTTTGCATGACGTATTAGCGACGTTGCCGCGAGCTCTAGTGCTCATCCCAAATTCAGGACAGCGGTACATCCCGCAGTTTGAACCGCTTATTTATTTATTTTTCTCTCTGAAAGATCGGAGAATTCAACGAGTTTCCTGAAATTTTTCGTCGAAGGACGTCGTCCGAACCCCAAGTTTCTATAGAGTGCGGCGAGATTCGCATAACGTACTTTAACGGTGGGTTATATCTCTGGGGTTTACGGCGAAGCGATGTTAATCTCTACGGCTCAAAACTTTCCGTTCACGCGGACGCGGCGTTATTGGGGATTAGGGATGGCCGAAGTCAAGCCGGCCGTGCAATCCGGAGGTTAAAAAACATAAAAAAATAAAGACGTCAAATCTGGGTTGCGTTAATCGAGCGCAGCTAGGAGTTTGAACCCTGGCTGGCAAAGATGCGGTTTCTTGTTTTTGTTTCTTCGTTTTATCGTTTAATCATTGACTGTGTTGGCATGTTTCTAACTTGGTTTAGCTCTGATCGGTTTTTTTGAGACGCACAGTGTACGTCAATTTCGATGGTGTGCTGTGTGGTAGACGGCAATACTGATGAAGAGAAAGAAATAGCGAATATATAGTTTTCTATTTATAGAAAAACCTATATCGCCATGATGCATTATTGCATAATCAGTTTTTTGGAACACATGTTATAGAGATGCACTCTATTTCTATGAGGACTGTAATATGATATGAAAAACACCACTGAGCACCAGAGAACATCTTAAACATTTTTCCTCGAACCTATCTATCGGCAACCCATTCCACTCTTCAATGTTTTTTGGGGGGAAAGAAGGAATAAGCGAAAGTATCAATGCGGCAGGTGTATAGTTTGATTTCATGTGGGTGAAGAGTTAGTTCTTCCTGACACATAAAAATGTTCATGTAACAACATATTAATTGAAATTAGTATTTTATTGCTGTAGGTATAATCTGAAAACTCTGCCTAAGCTTTCAGCGTTCACTCGCTTTCTCCCGGTGGAGGACCTCCTTCAGGTTAGTGACACTCGCTCGCTCCAAGTTCATACTTGTTCAATACAAATCTAACACATTGATATGGTATTGTTTTCAAGTTTGTCTAATAAATAAATTTGAGACGAATCCCATACAACTAAAGCGTATTCAATGCACGGACGAATAAATGTAAAGTATAAGGTTCCTTTAACTTGTCTTGAAGCCTGTCGAAAATTTCTTCGTATAAAATATAGCATACGTATAGCTTTCAGAGCTATCATTTCAACATGTTCCTTCCATGATAAATCACTGGATAACATACTACACAGATATTTTACACTTGAGCTAGCTTTTAATATTTAAATATTTATTATGCAAATGAAGTAATGAAATACGTTTTATTAATAAATTTGGCCTGTACACAATCTTTTAACATTTGAATTCATCTTCCAGGTATCACACCATGCATAAATGTTGTCTAGATCACCTTGTAAATTTATAACATCGCTAGAATTAGTAATTAATCTATAAATATTGCAATCGTCTGCAAATAAGCTTATATTTGATTATATGTCAATAACGATGTTGTTTATATAAATAAGGAAGTGCAGAGGACCCACCACAAAGCCATGGGGGACACAAGACTTAACTTTTACATATTCAGATTTTTTCCCACAAAGTACAACACACTGCGTTCATTCACTTACAGAATCCTTAATACAAGCCAAAACGTTTTTATCTAGTAAGAGTAAGCTAAGTTTATAAAATAACAAGTAATAATCTGCAAGGTCACACGCCTTTCTAAAATCTAAAAACAAACAGTTCACTTTGGCTCCGGTGTCAATGGCTCAAGCAAGAAAATGAAAAACGTAAACCAGTACAGTGCTACACGATGCTCCAGTACGAAATCCTTGTTGATCCCGAATGAGAAACTGATCAATGTTCAAATGAGTAATGAGGTTACTATAAATAACGTGTTCTATGAGTTTGCAGCATATGCACGTTAAATAAATAGGTCTATATAGTTTTCCACAGAGTTTTTAGCACTAGACTTGTGTATTGGCACAACATTTGCCATCTTCCAGTTCAATTGAAGGTCTTGATCTATTAGTGATTGAATAAAAAGGGCACATAAGTAATTCGCCAACTCTTCAGAGTAGTTATTTTTTTAAATTTGACCGGAGATATGATGTTTGGGCTTATTGATTTGTGTGCATAAATTTCTCGCAACACCAGGGCTATCCCATTCTACGTTATCTTAATGGATGGCATAACATTCTTCATTTTCTGCAGCATGTTTGGGTAACAGAATGATGTAGTAGCATTAGAAAAAAAAACAGATTGGAAATAAATATTAAGATGCATAGCGGTTTTTTTTATTCTCGATAAATTCGTCGTTTATTAAAAAAGGTGGGACAGACGTATCATCCTTTTTATTTGCTTTAACAAACGTCCAGAATTTTTTAGGATTCATTTTAGGTTTAGTTTCTAGTTGTTTATAATACACGGCTGTGGAATCCTTTATTTAAGCTTTAAAAATAGCGTTCGTGTTCCCCAAGCTCGCCCTATTGGATGCAGCCCCCCTTGCTAACATATCGGAGATAAGCTCTTCTCTTTCGTATGATAATTTGTTTCACTCTTTTTGTAACACAAGGCTTGTTCTTTGTAGGGTACGTTGTTGGGCTAATTGGTTCATCTTAGTTAACATATAAAATAGCGCAAAAAGGACAAGGACGAGAAGTATACAGGACTAGCGCCATACAGGATAGTGCTTGTCCTGTATACTTTTTGTCCTTGTCCTTTCTGCGCTATTTTATATGTTTAACTAAGGCTTGTTCTTAGTTTGTGAAGATTAAATTTCTGAATGGATATATATGTCAACTAATTATATGCATTGGTTTTTATTTGAATATATTGCAAAGTGCATCGATACTAATTTTATCAGACTGTTCTAAACATATTGAAAACAGATAGCAAGTTCGCTTCGTATATCACCGTATTTTCCTCTATCGTTATAATATACTGTTCTTGGTTCACAGTTCGGTTTGTTTGTCTTTGGTAGAACCAAATCAGTTTTTACAATCTTATAATCAGATGTTCTTGGCATCACGCAAACGTTGTTTTCGACTCCTGGTAAGTTGCATAACAACAAATCCAGTACATTTAACAGCTTTTTACCCTCCATGATGTATTGTGCTAGTTCAAACGTGTCCGCAATTATATTAAATTTAGTATAAAGCGTCAAGACTGTTTTGAGGCCGCAAGAATTTGTTCTCGTTTGGAGGACGATAATAAACGCCAATCGAAACGTGTTTACCATTTAAGCACATCTAGCACTATGCTGTCCCAATACTAAAGGGGTCATGACACGATTTTTCAACTTTTTCCCTCTTAGCTTTCCTAATCGACTCACAAATCGTGCACTGTACCAAACAGTTCAGGAAGACGGAAAGGAGGGACTCCCATATTGCTAAGACCCTCGTTTGTGAACCCGGGCACAGCCATTCTCCCCTAGAAGATTAGCCCGTCGCTCAAAATTCAGACAAAAGTTGCTTTCCCCACCCCGTTCACCCCGAAGCTGACAGCGCTGTGGAAGCTACGTGCTGGTTGGGCCAGCCACACTTTTGCCACGTGATCACGCCCCCTCGCCCAGAGAATGAGGGTAGGTGATGAAATGGAGGAGTCTGATTGGTCTGGCAAGTGCATAGCTTCCACGAGACTGTCAGCTTAGGGGTGAAGGGAATAAGCGAGGTCCGGTGTCGTGTGACGTGCTTTTGGGCCGGTGACGCGCTTTGGGTACCGCGGCAAAGAGCTTTTGTAGGGTAGGAGGTACGAAATAGTCCCCTGTGTTTTCAGATTTTCAAGCCTAAAATTAGGATTTTGACTTTCTACCTTCTTTGTTTTGGCCCACTAAACGATGTGCTGGTAGTGAAACTCTAGTGTATATTCATTTATCCCAGCCCAGAATTCGTTTCATGGACCCTTTAACATCTGATATTGGCGGAGATGTTGGGGAAACGGTTGTGTTTGCAAGGATGAATACCCTTCCATCGTGCAAGTTTCTATCGTTTCTGTAAAGTGCATAATTATTTGGGAATACTTCGATTAATCCTATGGTGTCGTCTAGTCATGATTCCGTACTCAAGACAATCGTTGGTGAAACGGTCTGGAATACACCTAAGAATTGATCTACTTTATTTTTAATACTGCGACAGTTAATAACCATGACTGCTGCCCGCGTTCGTGCTTCTCGTAGCCATGCTGTTTCTGTTTGCCCCCTGTTTATCACAAGTACTGGAATTAGCCTGGCGCGCAGAACAATTTACGGAGTTTTATATTACGCTTAAGCTTCATTGGATAGGTGCCTGTTTTGATGTCAATGGAATGTCGCTCATTTCTCTATATTTTGTGTTCCGTCAACCTCGCGCATGTTTTCAGGTTCATGATGAAACATGAAACACTCTTCATTAACGTGCAGTCGGTCCATTCGCAACCTGAATCGACAGTTCTTTGGTCTCGCATATTCAACCTGCTTCCTTCATGCCAGCTGAAGTGGCTTAAAAAATTTTCACTAACAGCGAGGCCACTATCTGTAAGCCTATGCCCTGAAAATAGCACTGACTTTTTTTTGCTTAAAGAAAAAAAGTCACTAAAATGGACCTTTTCTTAGCCTTGTTGTGTGCACCAATGCGATGTGCCCTATCAATATTTTCAGAGTTTATCTTTATTCCCATTTTTTACTGGCGAACCATGATAATGAGGAATTTTGATTCAGCCCACGTTTCCTTATCTTTATCTTGCAGTCCAAAAAAGACCAGGTTCGATCTACGCGAACGGTTTTCTGCACCATTGCAGTGCGACGTTTGGACAGTGAGTTCAGCATGCGCCGTTTCTAATAAAGAATCTTTGTTTTGTGCAATTTGTAAATCCGACTGCCAGGTTTTAAGTTATTAATGCGAAATCATTAACTGTCCCATGGAGTGAACCGGCGTTATCAGCTTTTGAAGCCGCGCCAAACGGCACCTAAACTCCATTGTCCCAATAAAGCGAAGCCTGTCGTCCGTAGCAGCGATCTGATGGATAGGCTTCCATTGGCTGTCGCGCGTGAACGAGACTCCCATTGGATTTCGCGCGGCGTAGTTTTAGGTAACGCCATCAGAGAAGTCCTCTCTATGGCGGCGGAGCGGCCCGGCCGCCGGTAAAAGGGAGCGGTTGGCCGCCGAGCCTGCAGAAGCCCCACGGGCAGACTCCGGAGTGGCTGCACGGCCGAGCTCAGTGCGGCGTGGCCACTTCACGAGAGCGCTCGCTCGACCGTCGGCCGCATCCCCGGCATTAGCAAAACGTGGCCGTCCACGCCAGTACTTTGCAGACGAACTAAGGGAGCGGAAGAACGGCATTCATGCTTTCGCATTCACAACTCATAAGAAGTGCTTAGGTGTCCTCATAATTTTTCCCATACAAAAATGCCCTATGGTCGGCTATAGAAAATTCTTTGTATGAACAAAATGTAAGGGCGCAAACGAGCTGGTGTGCATTGCACATGGTTGAAAAAACCCCGAGACTGCGGGTAAACGACACAACACTAAAAAGTCTCTAACACAGCTGAAATTTTTATTTTCCGAAACTTGGTTATATAGGCACTTCGATACAAAAGAAAAAAAGGGGAGAGGGTGAGAACCCTAAAGAATGCCACTTTCTACCACCGTAACCTCTGACTAAACAACGAGGAAAATTAACTCTGCGTCATGCACTTCTCTTATCTTTGACCCCTCGCTTCGCGACCGCCAAACACACTGGTAACCCTAAGTCTGGTAACACACATACAAAAAGAAAAAACGACCCATCGTCCTCTCTACCCGAAAACCTACAGACATAACCCTTGAAGGTCAGAACTTTTCACAGCCTAAGAAAACGCCGAAGTTCGTTGTCCAACCCAAACGACGGCTTATTAACTGCGTCCCCGTGACCTAATATGGTTATTGACTCTTTTATCAACCGCTTATGGTCATCTTTTTCCCGCGACTCTACTGAAGTTAAATGCCACAACGGTACACAGTTCCTACACTCGATTAGAGGTTTTGACACTTCGGAGCACAGGTCTTTTTTCTTTATACAACGTTTGTGTTCCGTCAACCGCTCATTTATACACCGTTTAGTTTGCCCAATTTAACAGAGGCCACAATCAAAGGGTATCTTGTAAATGACACCCGACGAACATCCCACATCCCTTTCTCTGTGTTTTATCGCGCAACTTGAAACAGTAGAGGCAAAAGGGTCAAACGGCTATATGTATAATCTGTAGAAAAAGCAGTGCCAACATTAAACCTGCTGGCTAACGCTTTGATGTTATGAGAAATTTTATGAAAATATGAAAGGACTACTCGCTTTGAAGGTCTAGGATTTGTCTGAATTGACTTCTTTGGAGATACCATATACACCAACTGCCTTAAAATATGTACCTGAGGATATCCAGCAACCTTGAAATGTTCTGTCAGACGACGAAGAGAAGAGCCAATAAAATGTGAGCATGACTTTTCTACTGTTGAACTGACGAGATTCCGAATTATCCCAAGTTTGACATGTTTAGAATAGCAGCTATTGAAAGGAAGAAGAGGTTTTGCTGCGAACTTTCCGTACTCACAACAAAGGCCTGAACTAGTCCTAAGTTGAAGGTCGAGATATTGGAAACGGTCGTCATTCGGTCTCTCTAGCGAAAACTTCAATTCGGACGCTGCTTCGAACACTACTTTCTCCAAAGAATCCGCTAAGGAGCCATCTGTAGGACAAACCAAAATACCGTCTACGTAACTCCTCACCAGAATTTCCTTAGGGGACCCATGTCTAAAAGACTCTAGAAGACGAAGATGTAGGTCTCTTAGATAAATATCAGAAAGAGCTGGGGCTACCGCCGATCCAATACACACTCCCTGTTGCTGGATGTATCTTTGACCGTTATGTTGCACCACCGTAGAACATAGGTACACCTCTAAAATCCTAAGAACATCTTGAACAGATATCCCAGACTGCGACTGGAAACTGAACAAATGTTCTTCCAAAAATAAAACACCAAATGTTCTTTCAAAAAAACAGTACAAAAGTCATGCTCACATTTTATTGGCTCTTCTCTTCGTCGTCTGATAGTACGCTTCAAGGTTGCTGGATATCCTCAGGAACATATTTTAAGGTAGTTGGTGTATATGGTATCTCCAAAGAAGTCAATTCAGAAAAATCCTAGACCTTCAAAGCAAGTAGTCCTTTCATATTTTCATAAAATTTCTCATAACATCAAAGCGTTAGCCAGCAGGTTTAATGTTGGCACTGCCTTTTCTACAGATTATAGATTAAGCCGTTTGACCCCTTGTTGCCTCGACTGTTTCAAGTTGCGCGATAAAACACAGAGAAAGGGATGTGGAATGTTCGTCGGGTGTCATTTACAAGATACCCTTTGATTGTGGCCTCTGTTATATTGGGCAAACTAAACTGTGTATAAATGAGCGGTTGACGGAACACAAACGTTGTATAAAGAAAAAAGACCCGTACTCCGAAGTGCCAAAACATCTGATCGAGTGTAGGTACTGTGTACCGTTGTGGCATTTAACTTCAGTAGAGTTGCGGGAAAAAGATGACCATAAGCGGTTGATAAAAGAGTCATTAACAATATTAGGTCACGGGAACGCAGTTAATAAGCCGTCGTTTGGGTTGGACAACGAACTTCGGCGTTTTCTTAGGCTGTGAAAAGTTCTGACCTTCAAGAGTTTACGTCTGTAGGTTTTCGGGTAGAGGGGACAATAAGTCGTTTTTTTCTTTTTTTTCTTTTTTTTTCTTTTTTGTATGTGTGTTACTGGGCTTGGGGTTACCAGTGTGTTTGGCGGTCGGGAAGCGAGGGGTCAAAGATAAGAGAAGTGCATGACGCAGAGTTCGTTGTCCTTGTTGTTTAGTCAGAGGTTACGGTGGTAGAAAGTGGCATTCTTTAGGGTTCTCACCCTCTCCCTTTTTTTTCTTTTGTATCGAAGTGCCTATATAACCAGGTTTCGGAAAATAAAAATTTCAGCTGTGTTAGAGACTTTTTAGTGTTGTGTCGTTTACCCGCAGTCTCGGGTTTTTTCAACCATGTTCTTTGTATGGTCGGCTTTAGCTATTTGGTCCAACTAGCTAAAGAATTTTTTATGGCTGTCTTTAGCATTTTCGCGGTCACCTTTATGGGCCGGTTTAGCTTTGTCTATGGCCTTATCGCTGTCCAGCCATAGCGCTCTTTAGCTTGTCTAATGGTTGGCTAAAGACTTCTCTATAGTTTTTTACATAACTCTCTTAAGCCAGCAAACTCTAAAAAAAATTTTACTTCAAGTATTCCCGACTTGTGAACGCTACATGGTAGATATACATACATGTCTGAACACACATAATACACAGAACGCAAGCAGAACACTACCCCACACAACAGCAACAACGCAGTGACACCGGACCCCTCTCTTTATACACTACGTTCGCACTAGCTATATACATGGCAGTCTAATTTTTGAATCCGACTTTGCCAGTGAGCCATCATTTGTCGCAAAAACACTTCAACTTCAACTTCAACTTCAACTTTATTGTTTCTCTACAGGGAGAGGGGGAGGAAGAAAAAAAAAGCAGACTGTTGTCGCTTGACAGAGTTTATCCTCCCCACCAGCAACGAGAGAGACTATTTTACATACTAGTGACCCGTAGAACAAGGTTTACATAGGATCAAAACACTGAACATTAAACAAAAAACAAAAACAAAAACAAAAAAATTTGACGTACACTACGAACATTTTTTGCAGGTCGGAGGTCCCATCAAGAACAGGCACAAATAACACTAGAGAAACAATGATCGAATATCCTTTCTGTTCAAACTCATCAAGTCCGTGCCCAGTCTATGTGTATTATTTATAACATTTGGCAACGAGTACTGCAACATCTGGAGGCCGTAGCCTGTTCTCGAGCGAG
Source organism: Ixodes ricinus (assembly GCA_037355805.1). Classification (NCBI taxonomy): domain Eukaryota; kingdom Metazoa; phylum Arthropoda; class Arachnida; order Ixodida; family Ixodidae; genus Ixodes; species Ixodes ricinus. The sequence goes on along the minus strand of JAZHYW010017486.1, from coordinate 13,268 downwards.
GCGTTGACCATGTGTCAACACAACGGCCTGCATAAGCAGGCACTCTCCGCTTCATATTGGCGATTGATAGAAAAACAAGTTGATTTTGCCTTACAGACGTTTGATATGTTAGAAGAAGTTTATAATTATAATGCTCTGTAATTGGAACTATATGAAGGTTTTTGAAAAGTTGTAATGTGTGAGCGTTGAACTCCGCATTGCACATAATTCGAATTATTCTCTTCTGGAGAACATGCAAGTGATGTATATTTGTAGCGGTTGTGCTACCCCAAACAAGGAAGCAGTAATTATAGCAAGAGTAAAAGAGGGAGTTATAAAGAAGAATTAAGACTGAAAGGGGTAATATATGACGGGATTTATAAATAATGCCCACAACTTTTGAAAGTCTGCCAGCTATGCCTTGTACTTCGGCGTCCCAGCTCATGTACTCATTGAATATCACACCAAGAACCCTCACATTTTGTACAAAGTCAATATTTCGTCCCTGAAGAGAGAGCCCTTGAGTAGACGAAAACACTGTATTTTTGGATCGAAAAAGTATTGCCTTCGTCTTATCTGTATTAATTACTAAAGAGTTTGAGATTGTCCAGTCACTTAACTTCTGCAAAACGCTATTTGCCGCACATAAAACCTGGTGGACAACTTTCCCCGAAAAGAATAAACTCGTGTCGTCTGCGTAAATCACAAAATCTGCACTGTCGTCTATATTTACTATGTCATTGATGTATAAGTTATAAGAGAGGCTGAGCGAATATTACTCGTACTTAATACATTATTTGAATTGTCTCTTGGAATAGCCCCCATCTCTTAATTCAACACCCTGAAAAAAGCAAATGTAGATCATTAGGCTAATTAACTAAAATGTATTAATTATCTTTTTAATAAGTTTGATGAATCACGTTGACAATTCAGTGATGACATGCAGTACAATGGTGCTGAAGATTGCAATCAAGCTATTGCTTAATTGCAGTGTTCGGCGCCAATGTAATTTTTTTTTTGGGGGGGGGGGAGTAATAATTAATTTTGGTTGTTGCACAAGTATTTTAATGGATTTTTCAAACAAACATTATTACTGGTTTTCACGACTCGTTGCAACAGCAGAGAACATATCTTGGGTCATGGTTTGTCACTGGCATTACAAAAATTTAGTATTGATTTAATTTTCTAACGTGGAGTGTTTTTTACTAAAAAAGTAAGCGCCGGTAGTGATTTTCTATAGGCGTGGAAAGAAAATTTATTGGATCTTAGTCTTTAGACTCGGGGCCACAAATTTTTCTGTAGACAGGTAAAGACAATTTATTGGTTTGCAGGCTTTAAACTCGGGGCCAAAGAATTTTCTATAGGCGGGTAAAGAACATTTATTGGTTCGCTGTCTTTAGACATGGGGCCATGTAATTTTCTATAGATGTCTAAAGAAATTTTATTGGAACCCAGTCTTTAGACTCAAGGCCATAAAATTGTCTATAGACGGTTAAAGACAATGTATTGGTTCCCAGTCTTTAGACTAGCGGCCATAGAATTTTCTATAGGCGGGTAAAGAAAATTTATTGGTTTTCTGTCTTTAGACAAAGGGCCATAGATTTTTCTATAGCTGGCTGTAGCTGTCTTTATGGATTTCTATGGCCGACCATAGAGGGCCATAGGGGGTGATGGCCAGCCATATAATTTTCCATAGACGACCATAGACCATTTTGATATGGACACGTTCTGTAAGATCTGATATTTTTTTTTCTTGGCCTGCAGCATCACGCTCTTCTGAAAGGTCTTTTACTTTCTGTGTTAACTCATCACGCCCTGTCCGCAACTGTGTGACAACACTGTAGCGCGGTTTTCAATACGTTCAATTTCGTGTTTGTCGCACGTGAATTTACTTCGACATCTCCGCAGAACACCGGCAGATCTATAAAACGCTTCGAAACCGCTTTAGGGCACGGCAGCACTATACCAGTCCCAAGTTGTTGCTTTTTACAAGAGAATGCTGAATATTAGTACCAACCTGGATAGCAAAGAGGAACAGCGTATAAGTGGACCGCGTCGTGGCAGAGCAGTCGTACCCACTAGCCGAGTGCAGCAGGTATTGCCTTCTTTATATTAGTGAGCCGAGTTGATGTTGATGTCCTTGGGTCTTCGTCGCCATGCACGTAGCGTGTAGTCTTGAGGATTGTGCCATGTCGTGTTTTTTCCGCCGAAGTCTGCGTCAGCCCGTACTCGACCACGGTGGTCATGGTAGCTCGGGTTTACCTCGACCACTGAGAGGACGAACGCCAAGCACGAGGAATCGGGCAAGTCAACGAGCAGAAACAGGAGCTGCGTGGCAAAGAGGAACGGCATGTAGGTGGACCGCATCGGGGCAGTGTAGCCATACCCACTAAATACAACACAAACTAATAATCCAGCCAATTGCAGGGCGCGTGGTCTGTTACCTTCGCGCATCTTTGCTTCATGATTTGTTCTCCGGCATTCTCATCTGCTAATCTGCCGCAAATCTTATTGGCTGGATAGCGCTAATGGATGCCATGTAATCGCCTCGCTTCTGGGGATGCTAAACGCTGTACCCTTTATATCGGGCGGCAGCTTGCGACACCTAGCCTTGTTCTTGTTTCGCTGTCCTTGCCTAGAGTGATTGACAGCTTAAAAAGCGCAGGGCGTGGTTGATTAACACGACTGCCTATCGCTATCGCAGAGATTGCTATGCTGCTTCGTGACCGAGACGACCGAGAATTGTTGATGTGACGGATATGGTAAATGCATCGGTGTTGCCAGAGAAACCAAAATGGCGAAATTAACTAATTTTGGCGTTTAAAAAAAATATTCCCGTATCGGAACAAAAACTACGAGCAATGAAAGGTACTATTTTATTAATTGTGTAAAATATTCGAGTATTTTCAAGTCCTAAAGTCAGAAAGAGAAAAAGGCCCAAAAACGTTCCATTTGGTCCCAAAGACGACCAGCAAACATTGGTCGCGACATGGTGTCCGTGAACCACGTGACATCGGAGCCGGGCGATCGACGAGTTGCACGTACGCTGTTTTTAGTGACCCTAGCATTAACATTTTATGACGGCGTCAGGCGGAAATCGAGGAACCACGTTAGAGGACATAGTGAACCCACTATACTCGCGGTCAGCTTTCTGTGGAAATGCAGTCAATGCTAGGGAGAGGGTGCACCAACCTCTGTACACGCGCCTTCCTCCTCTCTTTGGATTGCCACAGAAAGCTGACCGCGAGTATTCGCGACTCCAGCGAACTATAGGGGCGCGCTGGTCAGGCAAAATGGCAGACGAAAGGAGGTCGTTTTCGTCGTTCAACATGTGGACCACAACAAATGTCTTGCACTGCAGCGTGAAATCGGGGTTACATATAAAAGCAAAGCGATTTTTCGACAGTAGAAACCTTCTTCTAGTCAGTGCGTAGGAATGACACGGCGGAAGCATAAAAATATTTACTGGAGACAATGTTTGTTTCTATGCGGCCTATACGAGAACCAAGCAGCGATAGCAGACGACAGAGTTGAAACGACCTCCTCTCTGAGCTTCTCGGCGTTGCCGCTACGCGGCGTCGATTTCGCTGGAGTCGCCAATAGACGGAGACGCGCTCGGACACCATAGTGGCGAATCCAGTCTGTTAAAATAGTAAATAATTATTCTCGTTTCTTTCACGGGATTCTAAAGAGGTATCACTTAAAGATCCATATTAAAAAAATGCTAAATTAAAAACAAACAAAATAAACCAACGCATATGATTTTTGTCGGCCATCTGCGGAATTCTCTAACCGTTTTAAATGGGACCTTTCAAAAAACTTTATTTTATTTTTTTATAGTTTGAGCAAGTATGGCCAAATAAATTTTGCTCTCTCACATTTGTTCAAGGATTTTGAAAACACACATTTTTTGTTCAATATTCGCTCTGTCGCTGTCGTCCTGAAATTCCGATCTGGGGCGGAAAACTGAATTCCATAATTCACGACATTTCCATTTTGATACTTTTTTTTCGTCGTGATTCGAACGGCATATATTTGCATTGAGGTATAGCCTCAACATTTAACTACATAGAAAATTTTATATTTCAACGGTTTCGGGGCAGACGGTCAATATTTGCCCCACTTGCGTCGATAATCTCTTTTTTCTTTATAATAAGTTCGTCATTTCGCTTTTCTTTCTGAATTTGTTCCATTATTCTTCATATCGGCCCGTCGGGGGAGCCGACAATCTCGAAATAATAAAGTTAGGGTAATCCCGTCTGTGATTACGAATGCGAGAAACTTATTAATCGACAGGAACTGGAGACTAAAAAAAAGAAAAACATAATAAAAAAATTCAAATTTGTTGGGTGGCATAAATCTCTGTTTATATTGCGAGAAAGTGAACGTACACACATGTGAGCAGGTTGGAAGGCATCATTATCTAAACAATGAGCCTATCACTGTACTTTTTGTCTCGCGGATTTATCGCGTACTAAAAACAAAACAACGAAATATTTTAATCTTGTTGAACTCGAACATAAAGGGGTGCATTGGTGCATTACAGAAGGATCCGGAGCGTTGGGATTTTTTCTACCTTCCACTTTGATGGTCGGTCGCCGGTGCTGTGTTAAAAACAATTTGGAAAAGCGGAACCAAAATAAAATTGAATAAATGTACGGGTGCGTGCACACGCAGACAGATGGCAAAGACTGCCAGAACTAGAAAAAGAAGGAGGGAGAGAGGGAGAGAGAGAAAGAGACATGCTGAGAGACAGGCAGAGGGACCGAATTACACATCTCACGTTGATCTTGCGCTGGCTATATTCCTTTCGTTTTCTTCAAGCTTGCCGGTTCCCATAAAACCGACTACGTTTCCCCTAATGATCGACCGCTTCGAACGCCGGGAACTCTCCTATGATGAGCGTAAGTTCACCTGCTTCTGGCGCTGCGTAACGGTGACGTCGGAATGGCGAGCTCTGATTAGCTCTGACTGGAAGGATAGCGGGTAGACCTCAATGCTATAGCTGCCTCGAGATCTATCCACGATCGTTCCAATCAGAGCCAATCAGAGCTCGGTGTTCGAACGTCTCCGCTACCCCCGCTCAAAAAGCAGACGAACCCCGAGCTCCACACACTCCGTCCTAAAGTGCAAACGCAGTCCCGCGCTACGATCATATGAACTAATCAAGTAGCTCCATAAATGTATCGTCATGGCTCTCATCCTCTTTTTGCGTTTGATATTACTGACTAAACCAATCACAGACGGTAAACGTGCCTAGTTCTATCGTTTCTTTTTTTCTGCGTGAATGGTTTAGCCGGTGATAGCGAGCCCGCAAGTAAAACGAGCGCCATGATGATGAGCTTTTGGCGCCGCTTGATGTGAGCCATTGAATCGTGCCGTCGGCGGCGGTCGGACTTGCAGTTATGGGAAATATAGTCACTGGCCGCGGATACGTCGATACGACCGCAGCGCATCGAATAGAGTTATAACTAATGTCATTGCGTACACGCGGAAGAAGCGGAGGGACTGCGTGCGTGCGACTTGGTTCCCTCTTAATTCGACGCGCTGCTGTCGCGTTCGTGTAAACGCCACCACTGACATCACGAGTTCGACGGGGAGACGAGATTCCCAGCCTCTTATTGCCTCGTAGCCAAGGTGATAGGAGACAAGATCCCAGGCATCTTATTGCCCCGTAGCCATTGAGATGGAAGACAAGATCCCAAGCATCTTCCTGCCCCGTAGCCAATGAGATGGGAGACAAGATCTCAAGCATCTCATTGCCCTGTAGCTGTTGAGATAGGAGACAATATTCCACACATCTTATTGCCCATACCCAATGAGATAGAAGACAAGATCCGAAGCATCTTACTGCCCCATAGCCGATGAATTAGGAGACAAGATCCCACACATCCTATTGCCCCATAGCATATGAGATGAGGGACAAGATCCCAAGAATCCTTTTGCTCCGCAGCCAATGAAATAGGAGACAAGATCCCAAGCATCTTATTGCCCCATAGCCAATGAAATAGGAGACAAGATCCCACACATCTTATTGCCCCATAGCCAACGAAATAGGAGACAAGATCCCACAGATCTTATTGCCCATACCCAATGATATAGGAGACAAGATCCCCAGCATCTAATTGTCCCATAGTCAACCAAATTGGAGAGAAGATCCCAAGAATATTATTGCCCCGTTGGCAATAATATAGGAGACGAGGGGCCGGGGCCTCGGTGATGCCAACCCGGCTTGCCCCCACTGCTTTGCCAGGGCATACGCAGTAGGCCTCCGTCACCTCCCGTGCAGTTGCCCCAAATTTGTAGCACCTCCTCCTCCCCCTGACTCAGGCACGAGGCCTCAACCAGGCCGCCCGTGATGACTATTACAAATGGACTAGGGTCAACGCACATGCCAGAGCCCTATGGGGTTTCATACGGGATGCACATATAGCTCACCTCATCTAAAAATCAAACTATGCTTGGTAGCTTGGTACACGAAAAAAATAAAGATTGGAGACAGGATTCCAAGCATCTTATTGCCCCATAGTCAATGGGATAGGAGACAAAATCCTAAGCATCGTATTGCCCCATAGCCAATGAGATAAGAGGCAAGATTCCAAGCATACTGTTGCCCCATAGTCAATGGGATAGGAGACAAGATCCCAAGAACCTTATCGTCCGATAGCAGTGGTGGCGGTAACGCGTTACAAATAAGAGCGTGACCGGTAAAGCGTTACTTTTCTCTTTAACATTGTAGCGTACTCGTTACTCCTTCAAAACAGTGACGAATAACGTACTCAAATTACTTATTTTGCGTCACGTCTAACGTAATTACGTTACTCTTCACGTATTCTTCCCAAGACTAAAAATAATTACACTTCAATTTTTTTCCTGTTTTCAGGCGCTAAGCCGGGACTTTGTCTTTATGTATAAACTCCTTATATAGTTACAATTTATTGTTCTTGCGTTTTTTCTTGCATTTTGCTGTTGAGTATTTAGGTGGAACCGTAAAAAAATGAGGTAAGAATGTTCGCTTTCTGGCTGGACATTATAGAGAGTTTTAGAATAACGTACGCAATCTTAGCGTACGCTAGCGCTAAATTTAGCGTTTGTGATAACGCACACTACTTAAGAGAGTTTTAGAATAGCGTTTCTCTGCCGCGACTCAAAAGCCCAAGCATCTCACGCTTGCAGCGCCACCAAGAAGCAGTCACAATTTTTATTTTACACACGAAATACTGAAACTTAAAAATAAAAGAAAGTTTTTTTTTGTTGTTTAGAGTAACGTTATAGATTTGTTTAAACATGATACATGAGAACGCGACGCGAGCGGTAGACCGGTCGTGTCCGCTTGCGTCGACTCGGCAAGAGAGGTCTCGTGTACTGACCTTCGCACACCGTACCTTCGCAGCCTTCGCCGAGAAAGTTCGCGCTTCGCAAGCATCAAGTTGTCAGTGATCGTTGCCAAACCGAGTGCAATGTCCCGTATTGAAAATCACATTCGCGAGGATGCCGCCACGTCGCGCTCACGACGCCGCCAAAGCGGCCGCAGACATGGTCCTGGGAGCCGCCATTTTTTAACCGTGCTCGTCTTGGTTTTAGCCAACTTCTCATCACGAATCCTCCTTGGAGTAGCGCAGAAACTCTTTGCGTACGCACGCAATTTCCGAAAAATAGCGTATGATAAACCAGCGCACGCAAAGCGCAAAACGTGGTTAGCGTTCGGCGCATGCGCAGTTGCGACGACGCTATTCTTTGCGTACGCAAAGCTTTAGCATGCGCTATTCTAAAACTTCCTCATGTTTCTTGAAATATGGCACTTATGCATACCTGTAGCATCAAAAGAGTGAAACGTGTTAATTCATAATTTAAGAAGTAACGCAAAAGCAACGTGCGTTTCTTTTTATCGGTAACGGTGACGGGTTCTTTTTATTTTGAGGTAACGTTGGTCGGTAATGCGTTTCTTTTGCTTGCAAGTAACGAGTAACGGATTTCGTTACTTTTCTTCGGTAACGCCTACAACGCAGCCCCATAGCCAAGGAGATAGCTGTACTAGCTTGCAAGAATGGCGATTACGAAGAAAGGAACGTGAGCATATACGACCACATCCTGCGTTTGATTAAGCTGCCAGTGTCAATCCATCGAACCTAGCACTCTGAGCATATCACCTGACTCTGTACCCCTGCGCCTGTCGCTGCATCACTCCCGAAGGTCACATGACACTGACGCAGCATTGGATTGGCTCCGATGCCTCTTCGTCTTTTTGCGGTCCATCGTATGGCAAAATGGAGCATAGACCATGTCCCCACCTTGCGCACTTCGCAACAAATTAAGCAACAAAAACAAAAAAAGGGGGGGGGGGCGAAAGGTTACTCGCAAGGTGTGAGTTTCAAGGCCTATACTTTTACATCGTCGAAGATTTTTTTATGTTGGTGCTTGGCCCTTTTTTTTGTGCTGCCAAGAGACATTTGATTACTCGTGTGGAAAAGACCGTGAAGGCAATAGCAAAAGTGGCACCGTGTGAACGAGAATTGACGGCAAATTGTTCGGCTTGCTAAATGAAATTATATCTGTCCTATTTTTACTGTTGGGATCCCAGTCTCGGGGTATATAAAATTTGCTTAGACGTCTTTGTTTGAGTTTCGCCCCAGTCAGTATGTCCGTACGGAGGTAAAACACAGACCACAATACATTTGCGTTAATATGCCCGTCGCGATGGAGCTCCGTATTAATAATTTAAATCATATTAGTGACGTTGCTACTACGTCACTACAAAGTGTGAATAGCCTTCGCTTTGGGCTTTGGAAACAAATTCCAGTCTTTGTTCGGTTTCACCTTGCGTTAAATCGGAGCAGACGCTACGAGCCTCGGAGACAGCCCAGCACTCGACGCATGCCAGGGGCCCTATGGTGCAGGGCGAAACCAAGTGGGACCAGGAGTCCGGGACATCCCGGCGCGGCGCCGATTATCACATGCAGCGGCGATGTCCCGGACTCCGGGTTCCGCTTGGTCCCGCCGCGTAGCATAGGGCCCCCAGGTGACCTAACACTCCGTGCATGGCTCCGCCACACCGGAATGTTGCGTGACAGTCTCCGAGCTATGGAGAGGCTTAAGTGGCTCGTAGCATTCGCTGTGGTGTGACGTAGGGGAAACGGAGTACCTGCAGACTAAACTAAGCCACAAGGCCTAAGAGTATCCTTCCATGACGACACGTGGGGTGGTCCGCTGTGGTCTACATTCTTAGGGAAAATGGTAGTAGAAAGTTAGCAACTACAGCAGTTACTAGCTTTTTTTTCAGACCGTTTCACCTTTTCTACTAGTATATGCTACCCCAAACGTGGTATAGGTTGTAAAAGTTAGAAGGTGCAGCTGTTACTATTTTTTTCTGACAGTTATTATATTTTTACTAGCTATTTACTACAAACGCGTGACAGGTAGTAACTGCAGTTGCTATACGGAGAATGGAGAACATGACTGCTGGGAACCTATAGGGGGGCGCTGTTTTATAGACTCTAGAATATAATGACTTCGTGTACCTATTGGAGAACAACATTGGTGCGAACGCAGCACCATATATGTAACATCGTTCACAGACGAGGTGGACATTAACCAACCGATTTCTTTTAAATTGTCAGTATAGAAGAAGCATGTTGCAGCCATTGGGGGCAGCGATTAGGTTAGCGTGTCGTCGTGTGTGGGTAGCGCGTCTGTGTCATCCGTGTTCTAATTTATTGTCAGTATTAAATTTATAAGAAGTGTGCAAATTGTACATGCAGGCAGAGTAGAAAAAAATATCTACCCCAACATTAATAATGTTTTGCAAACTTTGTATTTGACGATGACTAGTGCCACCTGGGTCTTGTGAGAGTATGAGGCCAGTTACTAACTAAATGTAGTGAAATATACTATATTGGTTACTAACCGTTAATAAATTCTTGACTTAGCAACCGTTCCTAGCCTGACCGGTACTACCAGCGGTTGCTTAGTACCCCTACACACACAGCGAAAAAGTACACCCCTGGACGTGTAAACCGTTGTCCCAGGGCGGACTCCCCAAATGGTGTTCATTTTACACGCGAGGCTCGGTGTATTTCGTTTGCACCCGAGGTCTCGTGTAAAATGAACATCTTTGAACGTGTACTTCGTTCCGCGATCACACGTCTAGGGGTGTTTTTTACAATGGCGGCCGTTTGACGTGAGACGGGATCTACGAGCGAGGCCCAGCGCTTTACACGGCTTTTCGCCGCAGCGAAAGCGTAGTTTGCACGTGTTCATTCGTAATCGTCCATACGCGCTAAACCCCCGCAGGCATTCACCCCCAAGCGCCGACGCCGTATTCATTACGGCGCTTACGCGACAGTGGGAGCGACCATCGACTGCATCCTGTTCCCCATCGAGCAGGTCCCGTTCGCGTGGCGGTTCAGCCGATCGCCGAGGCCTCATGCCGGTTGCATTTTCACCGACACCGGGTAATTTCCACAGGAGGAATCTTTTCGCGACCACAGACATGAACTTTATTGAAAAAGCCCGTTTGCCGTGAGCGACGACGGATCGCTCCGACACCGACCCGAGCCGACCCGACCGGCGTTTCCGACGTCCCGCTCACCTCTTTACCGCGAGTAAAGTTGTACGCGACGTTTCGACGTATCCACTCATATCTCGTGTGTACGCAAATTTTGCGGCTTTCCGGGTACGAATCGGCTACTGAAACAGCCAGCGAACGACGACGAACTGAACGCCCGCGCCCCAGCGCCATTTAAACACGCGGTTACTTTTGTACTAGACTGTAGCTATAGTGGTGTGGTTCCTTACACACTAAATAGACTACGAACAAAGCGAAAATAAAATTGGTGTGCTGCTTGCGCCACCTAGTGAGCATGCAGAAAACTACAAAAGTAAAAGATTTCGGCAAGTCTCACGTTCGAGCGGATGGCGGCATATCAACACATACTACAGCACAGCACAGCACCGCAGATACCACAGGATCAATGTACAAGCATACACAGGCACAAACAACGAACAGAGGCACTAACAACCCGACACTCCTACTCTATTTCCAGCAGTGACCCGCTCGGTATATATAGCAGACTTTTTGTTTCAGTTGAAGGTCCGGTGACCCCCACCGTATTTTACATGAACGTAACGATACTACACGAATTATTACTTATATAATACAGTGAAATAAATATAATTTGGGAAGGTACACATTTCTCTTAGTCTAGATTATCGCTAAAAGACACCCTATATTTAAAAATAATGTTTCGAGCTAGCCAAAATGTAGCAAAATCTAGTTTCGTTTTCGGAAGTTCGAGCGCTCAAGGCTGGAATGCGCTAGCGAAGTGTGTGCTTGCTTGTTGTATGACGCTCTCAAAGCTGCTGGCTGCAGGCCCCGTCTTGGTTTAGCGTTTGATTTGCACGCGCTCTCGTGGAAATGAGAGGTTATACTTCGTTTCAGCTTGGGTCCAGACGCAGCCGATGCTACAAGCGCGAGCTCCGCGGACTTTCGGCGCCCCTGCCAAGCACGCGCGCTCGTGCAGTGCAAGCACTGTTCAGGGTCACATGCTCGCGCTTGTAGCATCGGCTGCGGAGCGACGAGGCAAGCGACGGCGACCCGCTTCGCTGACGCTCGGTCAGTCGCGCGACGAGGCAAGCCGCATGAAAGCGGAACGATGTTTTCTAGAAATCTCAAAACCGAGCGACGCGACGAGCGATAGTGAGAAATCTTTGTCATTCGTCGCTGACTCTCGTCGCCGTCGCTCGCTAAATCGCTTACATGCGATTTAGCGACCTTTATACTCACGCTAGTGCCGACTTGCATTACCCGCTGAGCCCAAGCAAGCGATAAGGATATTCAAATATGTCACTACAGTGGCGTGCATTCGCTAAGAAAACATTTATCTAAAATTCCTGTAGTTTGACATCGGGATCCGTTACTTGTTCTGTTGTCACCTTGGCGACACAGTCACTAAAGAGAAACTATAGTCAGTTTGTTTTATCAGAAATTATGAAAACCTTATCTACCCACTGTTAGCACAAGCATTCTGGCATTTCATACAAACAGTTTAGGAAGTTTAGAATAAGCTGAACACAATCAATAACTTAATTTTCTGAGCATAAAAAAAAAATTGGAAAACAATGTTTCTTTAAAGTTTGTTTCAAATGAAAAACTGAAAAAGGAGCCTTCAGTTGCACTATCACGTAAATACTTTGGAAAAAAATATCTATTGGGAAGCAGGTTTTGCAATCTCGAATTTGCTTCTTTCAACCTTTCAGTTACTTTATGCTTACTTGCATATTGTATCCTGACAAATTTAGACACAATTGTATAAAAAGTAAGTCTATATAAAATTTATAGCTTAATTAAATTCACATTTATTTGATAAAGTTCAATCTCTAATATGACAGTTTAAAATTTCACATTTATTATTACAAGTGAGCAGTAAAAATCTGGAAGACAAAGATGAAACACAGAGCCGTGCAAAAAGGCATTCAGTATATGAAACAGATACAGATATGGGCCTGTGGCTGTCCATTGGTTCAGCCTTTACACCGCCAAAGACGACAGTGTTGCAAAATTACGAACCAGCGCACATGTAGACAGTTACCCAAAATACAAACACAAAAAATACTCACATCAGCACTGTGCGAGTGTATATTTTTGTGTATCTGGATTTTGAGTAACTGTCTACCTGTGCGCTGGTTCGTAATTATGCCTTACCAACTCGCCCAATCTGCCGTATCAATAGTGTTGCAAAACAATCAGATCAACTATATTGCTAATGCCTGCAGTGTATAAAAGCAAGCTACTGGTCGGAACGAGCTCGACGGTTCGAGAATAAAGAGAATGTTTTCACAGCTAAACTGAGAGTCTGTCGCACCATCTCTCCCGTTCTCAACATCGAAAGTGCTACAAATTGGTGACCTGGACACGATGATCGACTCCAGAGCGCCTGCTATCCAGGGGAATGTTCTTCGTGGCCAGGGGCACGGCAACGACTCTGCCTTTTCGGACGGAAATACAGTAGGCGTATCTTCAACTTTCACACCCTCCGCATCTGCAGCACCTCCGCCATTGCCTCTCCTCTGTCGCATCTAGCTCCGGCATCTCCCAGCAATGGGCTGTGACCACCTTGCTCGCCCCACCGGCTCGGCAAGTGAATATTCATCGACGTTTCCACACTGTTCACAAGGCATGTCGCTAGCTGACCAGGGTCTCCTCATCGTTGCCACGTCAGGCATTCGCTCTCAGCTCGGTTCCTCATATTAGGGGATGTTGCATCGGCCCCGCAGTCGGCCGGCATCCCCTT
>JAZHYW010017485.1:0-44732 GCA_037355805.1 Ixodes ricinus | reverse complement strand
AAATTGACGAGGCTGGTTATACCGCAGGCGCTTCGCGCAAATAATGTGACATGCGGCGAATCATTCCGCGTGAACGCTGCAGAATGGACTCCTAAAACCTGATTTGCGTGATGATGATTCCGTTTAAATTTTTCAGGTCGCCCGACGTCGCTCAGGTTGCAGAAAGCGTGAACCGTAGCTGAGATGGTCGCCGTCGATGCTGAAAATCGCAGAGCAGAATCGGAACAAGTGAATCACCGCTAACGAGTCGGTGACAATGCCACTGGTAACAATGATCAGCATCGCCATGAATCTACGCATTTACACCTGAGCCTGCTTTCCCCAACTAACCTTCAAACTTAAAAGTTGTTTAAGGCCTGCGCTTACTTCTTATCGCCAATTACCGTGGCCAACGTTTGGTCTAGGGCCGGTGTCATCGGAAAGAGCAGATGACATGCAGAAACGTTTTGAAAGAGCAGACTGACAATTCAGAAAGATCAGGCGGCCGTTTGAACTTGAAGACGCGCTGGGCGTGATCCACGGGTTGGTTACCGCTTTGGCGACCGACGGATTTCCCGCGTTCATCTTGGAACAAAACGAGTAAATCTGATGACCACCGAGTATCCGTAAATTCAGCACGGAGTCTCCCGGCAGAAGCAATCGCGGTCTGGAACCGAACGTACTGGATTTCCCTGTCACGGCACATATCCACGTTCTCGGTCGAACCCAGCACATGAAAACTGATTTTCAAACCTTTCTCGACTCTTTTGATACAGCCCCAGTCACTGCGTTTTGACGAGAAGGCAGGCTTTTGTCTGGTTTCTTTCAAACGCAGGAATGCCTACGTCTCGCAAGGTGACTTCCGTCCAAAGCTCAGACCGAAAGTGCGCTCGACGCGCCACCACCGCGCCATGACGTAACAGAGTTGAGTTCGTGGTATAGTTAGCTTTGCGTCGCCTAGCCTGGAAACCAAACGTTTCAGCACCATCTCGGTGCTTAAATTGACTTTGCCATTTATCTGAAGCTTTATCTGGAATTGCAAGTTGCGGTTTTCATCCTCTGGACCAGTGGATTTCAAATGGGGTTCCGCAGACCCTTTGGGGTCCGCGAAGCCCTGCTCAACAGTCAGGCCCGGCAGGAATAGTTGTTACTTTCATATTGAAAGAAGCGTCCCAATTTTCAGACGAGTTTTCTCGTGTGTATATCAATGAGAGGAGTCTACTTCAAACCTAGCCCTTAGTTATATCTATTTAGTAAATTAATATAATAATTAACCTATACTTTCCCTTCCCTCGCCGCGAACAAGATCCTCCACCATCTCCGCCGATCCACAAAGGTACGTAAACATCAGTGGTTGAGAACCACTACTTTGTGTCGGCTGTGAAAATGCACTGCATCTCATCTTTGTTTTCGGCCTGGAACTCGAACAAGTCCGTGAGCTTAGCTGTGAACCGTACCTTGCAATTCATTTGGTTTAATAATAATAATCAATAATAGATAATAATACTTATAATAATAATAATATTTATTTTGGTTCAGGAGAACCGCAGCGCCGCAGAAAGGCATGGAGCCCATACGCATGAAGGCCTGCGGCGCGCGCATATAATGACGATGGGATGAGATTGTGCACAGATGAGAGAGAGAGGTGCTGACGATGTTGAAATGGAGCATGTGGATTTACGTGACCTGGACGGACCCTCCAGTTGGCTCATTTGACGCTGATCTCTTTTGAGCAGTTGAAGCCCAATATCTACTCACACGTCTTGCACGTTGTTTACCTTTTCCAGTGTGCTGCAACGTGGCTGCAATTTCCACGACCTGTCTTCAAACCTAGTTTCGCGGCTATGCTTTTTTTTATTGAGAAAACAGCGCAAACAAAACGACGGACCAGTAGAAGAGTATAAACACAGACAAGGCACTGACTTACAACTGAAATTTAATAAGAAAAACATGAAGGCCGCGAAAAAACCGAACAATCCGGTCCACCACACCTACAGTCATCACACACCGCGCTCCCATTGGCCGAGATATTCTATCTCTTTTTGATGAGGGCCACAGAGGGGGGCACTGACACACGTGCCCTCCCCACATCGTGATATGTAAAATGCCTCCGTTATTTCCCTCGTCCTTTTGTTGTTGTGTCGCATCATTATTGTTGTATCTTCAAACTTAGAGGCGCACCTACACCTGTCACAATGAATCGCTACAAATGACCGGCAGGGGACGACCTCACAGATAACGCTATGCTCCATCAGTCTATCGTTGACGCATCTACCGGACTGTCCGATATACTGCCTACCACTACGATAGCGGTATGCTATACACAATTCCCACTTCGCACGCTACAAACTGCTTTTTGTCTTCTTTTAATTGATAGAGACAGCACACGCAGCGCGATGCGATGTGATCATTCTATGTGATCATCACATAGAATACTTAGTATCTCACATAGAAGTGGTTGGTATTATCGGTCACTGTCCGTCTCTATTGCCTACGAATGCTAAAACTCAAGCTTGTCATGCTTTGTTTAGTTCGCAATTTAATTATTACCACCTGGTATGGGGCACCACCACAAAAACAAATATCGGTAGACTAATGATTCTACAAAAAAGATGGTGCGTTTTATTGCGAATGTTCCCTATGATACTCATGCCGAACCATTTTTTTCAAACCATAATGTTATGAAAGTCTCTTGTGTCTATGACTATCGTTTTGTTGTCTTCGTATTTATTCCCATCTGCAGAGTTCACTTGCTTTTTTATCCGTTCTACCAAATCTAAGCAAACGCGAATTCGTCATCATATCCGTCGCAAAGAGTTCTGGAATGTTCCTCATTTTTCGCGCCAATTATGCATTACAATCCCTTGTTCATAACCTGGCTAAGGTGCTGAACAGATTAAATACAGATGGTATGGATATTCATTGTGTATCAAAAAAATCATTGTATGCTTATTTCGTTTAGATAGATATTCTTGCTTCTTTTTGCTTTTATTTACAAACGATGTCATGTACCTACAAGGGCACCAGACCCTGTCAAGTCTCCTCATGGAGGCTTTTTGTCCAGTATTGCTTAGCGCAATGTGGCGGAAATAAATTCAAAATTCAAATAAAATAAATTCGATAGTAAAAATAAATTTAATAAAATGGGTATAAAGTAAACCAAGCTGCAGGTTTGGCAAAACGATTAGTAATGCTAAAAATTACAGGGTCCTGGTTTTGCACGCGTTGTGGTGCCTTTTTATTTATCTAACTCGAGTGATGCCGAGTGGGCAAATGCACTTCCTTTAATATATTAAACGTTTTAATAGAGAGTACGCTTGCAGAGCCTCGCGGGCGCGTGCTCAATCCATGCTCAAATCGACTGCACGAACTCCCGCTAGCAACGCAGACATTAGAGAGTTTCAGTAGATCGTTTTGGCTCTCCCGCTACGCTATACGCTAGAGCGACGACGCTACGGCGCATGCGCGCTGCTAGCGGAAAATTAGCGGAGCTGCGGAGGCTAGCGGAGGCGCGCTGTTCTGCAAAAATAGCGGGGGACGTAGCGGGATGTGCTAGCGCGGGTCTCGCGAGAACGAGTCGTTGCAGAGATTAGGGAAGGCCGGGGAGAGCCAGCGTTCTCGATCACTTTCCAAGATGTCCGCGATGTCCGACGCTTTGCATGTGCCCGCTGCGCGGTCGCGCTTCACCGTGGCAGACGACATCCTGCTGCTACAAGAGATAGCAGCTACCAACCCATTCGAGGACTATGACAGGTGGCGAGCAATTACAGAGATGGTGAACAGAACAACAGGAAAAAACTTCACCGCTCGTGCCGTACGCGAACGCTGGGACCTGTTGCTCGGCCACTTTCGTCGAGAAGACAGGACAAACCTAAGAAAGTAAGTACAGTAACCTCCGTTCCTTGAGCGTATTTTAAGCAGAAATCGGCCAAACATCCGGTCTGCAGCTCGTTCTGAGATCCACTGCCTGAACTGACCTGTGCAGAACTGGCAAGCGATGATGCAATGAGGGCACAGCCACGGATACGCCAGATTTGCATTCAGTTAGTACGGGTGTCGTGTTTTCAGAGTTTATATTTTGTGAAATTGGGAGACTGTTTTACGGAGCATATATTTTGCAAGGAAATCGTTGTTTAACGCAGTTTATTTGCGTTCTATTTCTAATTCTCCGAAATTAATAAGAGGTTGTCTGCGTTGCTCTACCCATATTTTCCAGTGATTTTTACCGTCCCGGCCAGCTTTTTATAGTCAGCTCATATCGATTCCCACTGTACATTTTATTTTCCTCTTGTCTTGCTCATGGAGATGACCTTTTAAGTACCCATGCGACTTGACCACATGAGACAACAAAATGTGAAAATGGATCGGATGTAGAGTTTTGTATTCCTGTTTGATAAGAGCCAATGGCTATGTTGATGCAGCATGACTTTTCATGAAGCAGTTACTTGCTGCAAGTGTGACTAAATAAAATTCAGGGTTGTCTCATGTAGATATGCTAAATCTTGACAACTCAACTCGCATCTAACAATTAAAGATACTAAATCACCTTGCATTGAATTGAAATACTCCTGCTGCAATCATTTCCATTTGATTCTTCAAACCTTAGGTCTGGTACAGAGGAGCAATATTCTGAAAAGGAGCACCTGCTCCAAGAGATCAACGACCTGGCTAGGGAGTTTGGCCATAAAGTGAAGGTGCAGCCGAGGAAAGTGGGCACGACGCCGGGCCACACCACAGGGCCAGGTAGCAAGACAAGCAAAGCTTCTGCCAGGGCAGAGCTGCACGCTGCAATAAGGTTGATAGCTGGGCTAGTTGGTAATCGTTGTACATAATGGAATAAAACAGCGCAAGGATACAAAAAGGAAGAGACAAACCAGACAGGACAGAGCGCTGACTCGCAACTAAAGCTTCTTTACTCAACGAAAAAGAGAAGGACAAAGATAAAGAAAAGATATACAAAAAAATACAGAGAAAGAAGACGAAAAATACACATTATTTTACGCAATCGCACGCGCACCTTTCACCCATGGTAGCTGACTACGGCACGCGCTGGACCCTCATTGTCAACTTCAGGAATTCCAGCTCCTTGCCTGACAACGCCACTGATGCTGCGCTGATACAGTTATTTCCTCTGCTCTGGATGTGGAAGGCCTCCAGCACCTCGCGTGTCACTTTGTCCCTGTGTCGTCCCAAGATGGCGGTGGCACTAAAAAATGGCTCGCACAGGCACTCTTTGCAGTGAACCGATAGGTGGCCTCCCACTGTCGCTCCGAGGGAGTACCTGTGTTCACGGAGCCTTTCATTCAGGCACCGTCCAGTTTGTCCCACGTAGGTGCGGCCGCACGAGAGGGGGATACTGTATACCACTCCCGTGACACATGGGACGAACGGCCTGACGTGCTTCTTGCTACACTTGTTCCTGGCGATTCCTTCTGCCTTCGCCTGAACTCTGGGGCAGATCTGGCTCATTTTTTGTGGTGCGGAGAAAACCACCGGGATTCCATATCGGTTTCCAACATTTTTAAATTGTGAGAAATCCTGTGTAAGTACGGGATAACTACAGGGCGCTTGCGTTCCACATCCCGTTGTGTAGACTGGCTACCCTTTACTTTCTTAAGCAGTTTGCTTGCGACGTCTGAGAGTAGTGTCGTCGGATAGCCAGCTTTCCTCAGTCTGTCCGTCTGTAGCCTAAAACTCTCCCCCAGAGTGTGGAGGCATGATTTTTTGAGCGCTGAGCTCAGACGGTGTAACGATGCTTTACAACTGAGTAGCCGACCAGTCGAGGTGCGTGGTCTGGACATAGGTCGCATCGCTCATGCGTAGCCCCGTCTTAAGTGACATTTACCTCGGTGAAGTGGACTGCGCCATTGAAAGAGAGCTGGGCGGCACGAGTGTTATCAAGATAATCCGCTACGTAGACGACTTTTTGGTGTTTTTCAAAAGATCTGGATTATTGGAAACGCTGGTCGACACAGTGATGGCGGTATTCGAGAAGTGTGGGGGAGGCCTTAGGTTCACCTTTGAGGTCCCAAAAGAAGGGGTACTTCAGTACCTGGACCTTTCTCTGCTCCTAGGAGACTCGCATGTCTGCTGGACCTATCGTCCACGATCCAAGAAAGGCATCCTCGACTGGAGGTCGGCTCACTCGAAAGTTGTGAAGAGGGGCATCGTTACATCGTGTCTGAGCTCAGCGCTCAAAAATCATGCCTCCACACTCTGGGGAGAGTTTTAGGCTACAGACGGACAGACTGAGGAAAGCTGGCTATCCGACGACACTACTTTCAGACGTCGCAAGCAAACTGCTTAAGAAAGTAAAGGGTAGCCAGTCTACACAACGGGATGTGGAACGCAAGCGCCCTGTAGTTATCCCGTACTTACACAGGATTTCTCACAATTTAAAAAATGTTGGAAACCGATATGGAATCCCGGTGGTTTTCTCCGCACCACAAAAAATGAGCCAGATCTGCCCCAGAGTTCAGGCGAAGGCAGAAGGAATCGCCAGGAACAAGTGTAGCAAGAAGCACGTCAGGCCGTTCGTCCCATGTGTCACGGGAGTGGTATACAGTATCCCCCTCTCGTGCGGCCGCACCTACGTGGGACAAACTGGACGGTGCCTGAATGAAAGGCTCCGTGAACACAGGTACTCCCTCGGAGCGACAGTGGGAGGCCACCTATCGGTTCACTGCAAAGAGTGCCTGTGCGAGCCATTTTTTAGTGCCACCGCCATCTTGGGACGACACAGGGACAAAGTGACACGCGAGGTGCTGGAGGCCTTCCACATCCAGAGCAGAGGAAATAACTGTATCAGCGCAGCATCAGTGGCGTTGTCAGGCAAGGAGCTGGAATTCCTGAAGTTGACAATGAGGGTCCAGCGCGTGCCGTAGTCAGCTACCATGGGTGAAAGGTGCGCGTGCGATTGCGTAAAATAATGTGTATTTTTCGTCTTCTTTCTCTGTATTTTTTTTTGTATATCTTTTTCTTTATCTTTGTCCTTCTCTTTTTCGTTGAGTAAAGAAGCTTTAGTTGCGAGTCAGCGCTCTGTCCTGTCTGGTTTGTCTCTTCCTTTTTGTATCCTTGCGCTGTTTTATTCCATTGCTACACGCTGCCAATGCAATCAGGGAGACGGCTGTGACGGCAGTCAGTGCAGCAGCCGCTGCTGCGAAGAACATGGCCAATGCAGAGGAGGCAGTGGACGAAGATTTGGACGACATTATCGGCAAGTATAATCTGCATAGACCAGTGTCTGAAATCCTAGTCTCCAGTGATAAAAATGGGGAATAATCTCAATCGCAGGCTTTTGTGAAGAAAGGGGCTGTGCATAAATCAAGATTTTTGCTTTTCACAGCACTCTTGGCATCGGTGTCGTTCTTGGAGCTTCATCACTATGCATTTCCGACGTTCTTGCACTACGGTATGCGCAAAGGTTCCTAAAAAAAAAACACAAAATCTTGCAAAAATCACAGCCCCCTACAGTGTTGTGGCATCAGCATAAACAAACATTGCGGCACCCATCGAACAGAGAAAACACTGGTCTACAGATATAGATGAAAATTTGATTCCACTGGAATGTCTGATGACATACTCCATTACAAAAAAACCAATGGTGTTAGTTTCATACATTTATAAGGTGATTTAGGTATCTTTATAGTTAAGCTTGAAATTTCACAGGCCACAGAGAACTCGAGAGGCTGCCTGTAGTCTGGGAGGACCCTTAATGATAGCAAACTGCACCCAGAAACTTACCTTCTTTAAGGCCATTAGCTCTCCCCGAGCCAACCTCTTCAATTGCTCCGCCCCCGCCCCCCCCCCCCCCCAAGCCTCTCCTACACTTGTCTGTTTCGTTTGTTGAGGCTGTAGAAGAGAACCTCATCCTGTATAGTGTGCCACATACTTACAGATGCTTCTAGCAATCGTTACAATGCCTTTGCACAATTTACAATGGATTGACCCTTTGCTTGAGGCTGAGTGTTGGCAAAATTGTGATTTCACTCAATTTGTTTCACACGTTATGTGCAGATGAGGAGTCTCCAGCATCTCTCCTACTCATGCAGATGTGTGAGAATGGTGCCAGAAGCATGCCTACAGTTGCCACGCCTACAGCTGCCACGCCTACAGTTGCCACGCCTGCCACCGGAGGCCCTTCGCAGCCGACGTCCAGCGATGGGGCCACTGGATCTGACCGCACGAGGTCACCACCACCGAGGGCAAGAACTGTGGCACTACGTGGTATGAACATCAATGTTCACTAAGCATTGTATGATTATTTTTTTGCGCAGTGTTTCCAGGACCACTTGCATCTCACTCGAGTAATTTCTACTCCAGGCAAGTCTCGTACTAGACATCAAAATTCCCGACCAACTGGAAGGAAGCATGCTGAGTTGAGAGGTGTCAAACACTTTTGCCTTGCCAAGCATGAAGAACCTCACATTGAATGTTTGATTAATTGCATTGTTCAGCAAGTAGTCTAAACTAAGCTGGTTCTGCTGGAAATTGTTTGCTTTTCATTGGTGAAGGTTGTCGGAATTTCATTTTTTCAAGAACAATTCAAAGTAGGTACAGCACAGTGCTGCAAAGAGCTGCAGGAGTGGGTGCTTATGCAGCTATGTACATGCCACAAGCTAAATTAAGCACCTGTGTTGAGCATCTGGTTGTTTTGAGAGAGTGAGCCATCAACACAAAGCGCTCAAACTCTCTATTAAAAGCTGTCCAAACGGCATGTTTTCTGCCGTTTGTGACATTTGCTTTACCAGTAGTGGAGGTTTTCCTACGCTTCCCATCTGCTCTCATACATTCTTTCTGCCACGAGGAAAGCTTCCCTATGGTAGCCTGCTTTTCCCCTGCGGCAAAAAGAGTGCATGAAGGCAAATGTAGAGTGTAAAAAAGCCTTCACTTACATTACGGCAAATGTCGCAAATGGCAGGAAATGCATCCTTTTTGGACAGCCCTTTACGTTGATTTGGATTAAGTGCGGCAGCAGTGTTGAGGCAGGAATAACAAAAAGGCAGGTTGAGCAGCAGGCAGTACCACACTATACTCTGTTTCACCTTATGATGTACCGCAGGAAAGGCTACAAGCGCAAGCTCCTTGCTCTGGGGCACATCTCAGCGGCACAAGCTCTCGTGACTTAAAAGCAGCTGCCAACGCTATGAGCTCGCGCTTCTAACCTTCACTGCGGTACAACATAAGGTGAAGCGAAGTATAGTGAGGCTTCACTATTTTCATTGGCGTTGTACCTACATGTGTGCTCAAGCCTAGGTTCTTGGGTCCTCCATTAGGTATCCCATGTGCAACGGCTGCAATTATTTCTAAATTACATTCAAAGCATAGTGAATGAAACTATGATTTTGCCTGGAGACTCCATCAGCTGCCAGTGATTGGGTTAAATATGTTCACTACAGCTGTTGACAATGCCCACCCGAGTCAGTTGATTCTTTTTGAGGTGTTTGCAATATTCAGTTTCATCTTAATAAGGTGGTACAACAAGAGCTACAGATGCAGGCTCAAATGTGTGGAAGGCACTTTTAAAGCAGGGGTGCACCTCTAATCAGAAAGGACAGAACGAGCGGGTTGGTAGGGATAATTAAACTTGAGGAAGAAACCGAGAAGGACGGACAACCATAAACTTCCAATGGAAGTCTGTGGTCGTCTGTCCTCGTTTTCTTCCTCAAGTTTAATTCTAATGAGAACATCTCAGAAAATTACAAACAACCACAGAGGCCAGATTCCCGAAACCTTCTTACGTCAAAAAAGTTCGTAAATTTATCTTACGACAAAGTTACGAACTTTGCAGTATTCCCGAAGCAAAATGTTCGTAAGGTTTGCGTAAGTTACGGATTTTCTCGTAACTTACGCAAAACTTACAAACATTTTGCTTCGGGAATACTCAAAAGTTCGTAACTTTGTCGTAAGATAAATTTACGAACTTTTTGTCGTAAGAAAGTTTCGGGAATCTGGCCTATTGTAGTAGAGGGTGAACCATATCAGAACTGTTTTCACTCTGCTGTCATTTTTCCTGATTACACATGACTTTGTGCAGGAAAGAAGAAAACTCGCGATGGGGACGTGACCGCCTTCTTACAACACCGCAGTCATCAGGAGCGAGCCACCCGAGAGAGGGAGCTTGATATAGAAGAGCGCAGACTCGCTTTAGATGAAAAACGGTTGGAGTTTGAGCGTGAACGATTTGCCGAGGAAGCCCAGGCAAGAGCCGAGGAAAGGCGCGAGCTCTCCGAACAGCGACGGATCATGTTTGAGTTCCTGCTCGCTCAGGCCAAAAGGAGTTGAAGATTTGTGGCTTTATATTTCCAATAAATGGAGATAACACATTTTATTGAATATGTGCTGAAAAACATTCCAGTGATTAAGGACACCATTTGCAGCAGCAAATCTTGTTCTAACAACGAACACATCAGAAGAAGAAAAGAAGTAGATTGATATAGTCTGCAAGTTTTTGATTTTGCTGAAAATATAAATATGTACAATGCTTGACGGCAGGTAGACACACTGTACAATATAAACATGTTGGATGGCAGTCTGACGAAGTGAAAGCAGATTTGAAGGAAATTTATCTGCTACTTGGAAAGCTTGGCAACGATACACCAATTTCTGTCACATCTATTTTGCTATTGTGAAAATGGCACGCACTATCTCACTTACATCATAGTTTATTCAAATTGCCTTGTGCATCATCCATACTCTGTTCACCCTTAAGCTGAGACTGCAGCTAATGCCACAAACACGAGAGCTCGAGGTAGCTGTTTTGAAGCGTTCTTCCGTAGAATAAGCACTCGTGCCAGAAATGCACCTCTCGAAGCCAGGAGCGCAGTCTAGCTTGCACTTGTAACTTTGGCTGCTGTCTCCGCTTAAGGGTGAACAGAGTATAGTTGGGTGTTGTCACATGCACGATTTAAAATGACTGCTAGTACTAAAAAAGAAAGGTTTGTAAAAAATTAATTTACTCGATTGTTGTGACGATGGGGTACAACACAGCATCATAACATGCACTTCAGTTTCTTCATTCACTCCGCATCTAATTAAAGGGCAACTCCGCTCAATTCTGAAGATTTCGGGATAATGAGTGATTTCGAATGAGAAAACCCTAGTAAAAGACACTACGT
This sequence comes from Ixodes ricinus, assembly GCA_037355805.1. Taxonomy (NCBI): domain Eukaryota; kingdom Metazoa; phylum Arthropoda; class Arachnida; order Ixodida; family Ixodidae; genus Ixodes; species Ixodes ricinus. The sequence goes on along the minus strand of JAZHYW010017485.1, from coordinate 33,636 downwards.
CGTTTGCTTCAGGAAAAATGGGATATATATTTTTAAATCTAATTTTAAACACGAGCGGAAACCGAAACTTCGGCTCCGTCCGGCAACATTGGCCTTGGGCCGCCAAGTACATGGCCATCACGTGGTACGAGATGTCACGTGAGCCTCAACCCAACTACGGCCGGGATTGGGGCGGGCGTGTGGCAGGCGCGAGTGTCGTCTGCACCGCACTCTTCGCCACGTTTTGGTGTCTGCGGCGTTCAACGACGTCTGCGCAACTGCGGCAAAAGTCTGCGCACGTGGTGTCCATAGTGTGGACGAAACTCCGAGAGACAATAATCACAAACGGTGAGATGACGACGGTGGTTGTGACGCGGAAGACGGCGGTTATGGCGGGAAGACGGCGGGCGGCCAAACAGCTCCCGAGAAGCGCGCTGCGCAGGCGCATTACGCCAATCACGTGGACACCGCTGAGCGCCGAGAGGCAACGTTGCTGACGTCATGCGATACGCTCGCCCGGAGAAGTAAAAACAAGCAAAAGGGGGCCATGATGATGACGTTTAGCTCAATGTTGGCGCCTCCCATGCCGTAGCCTTGACTGCGCTGTTGGTTGCGCCTGAATTCGCCCACTCGAGTCAGCCGATTTCGGCAACTTGGCGAGTTGCAAAGTTCGCCGGGCCGTTTAAGAAACATTTAGACAGAACTGCGTCGTAATATTTAACGTGTGGTCTTCCTAGGCGATACTGAAGAGGACTGCATTGTATTTTAAAACCAAAAATGAAGCGGAGTTGCCCTTTAGGGTTCACCATATTGACAGTACTTACGGGCTATTCACGGCAGTGCACTTGTAAGAGACTGAGGCTTTTTTAAGAGGCACTCTGTCATTTTTAACTCTCGGCGATTTGCCAACCTTTCATGCCGCTTAAAAACAAACAAAGAAAGCTATTAGCCAGACATAGGCTGAAGATATTCCACGAGTGCTGGAGGGTCCAGATCGAAAAAGCTCGTAATTTGGCTTCCGTATATACAGGTGTGGCAGTTCGACAAAAGGACCGCCACCCTGTACATCAGAGCAACCTTTTGCTTCCGGATCTTCTGATTTTTTTTAAAATCAACAAAGGCAAATTCGGCAACAACCTTGCCGAACCCCCATTCAACAGCTTGCCTGACAGTACTCATTGATTTGTTAAATTCCGCCTGTGCTGGGGTCGCCTTTGAACCGTAAGGCTTCAGCAGAAGTGGCCTCAAGGGATAGGCCGGGTCTCCGTACAGCACATACGAGTGGCCATCCACCAACTGCAACAGCTTGTCGTAGAGCCGGCTCTCTCGCAGCATACCTGCAGGGGAATGAATTGATGCAGGATATTAAGTGTGAATCATCTGCAATTAATTTACATTCAGTTTTAGCACAAATAAGTAGAGCATTTCTGCAGGCAATAAAAATAATGAACAAAGTTAGCCGGAGTAACAAATAAAGTATAGACATGCCACGCGGTTCCTGGAAAGTAAGTCAACATCACTTTGAATAAATTTTATCCCATAGCCATACAGCGAATTGTGATCCTAATGCTGAGGGCTTCACAGTTAAGAACAGGTTTTAAAACTCCTCCTCAAAGCCATCACTCATGGCCCAGCCACATAGATTATGGACACTCCTGATTTAGTCATAGTGTCCTCGCTAATCAACTGCTTTTGCCAAATTACCCAAGCACCAAGGAGCACTCTGGGGATGTAGATGAACTGCATACGCTCACGTTAGCAGTATAAGAAAGTTTAACTAAATACCCAAAATGAGGCACTGACAAACAGACATGCAAAGCACCATTTGTTTTATATTTTCGCTTTAAAACAGTTACTGCTGCAGACATCAAGTGTAGCACCCGTAACTAAACTCTCAGCATGCTACTTCGTGCTCAGGTAATTTAATGAAGGGACCATTCTTTTCGAACTTCACCAGTTTTTCAAATGTGCGGTTGGGAAACGTTAACGGCAGTTTCTGTGTGTTTGTAGATCCTGTTGTCGTATGCCCCCTCGAGTCTCCTTCTTTTCAATACAGCTGTGCACTGCAGAGAAGTGCACACATGCAATGCAGGGAAGCCGCTACATTTGCATGTCTTTCTTTTCCTTCCTTTTAATTTGTTTCCCAATTGACCACAAGTGCTAAGAGACTAAGCCACAGTGCGTAATGAGGACTCTGCCGCCTTTTACAGTTCTAGCAAGAGGCAGTTTACATTGTGTGTAGCAAAAAGCAAAAACTTGCACGAGGAAATACTCATGTTCTACAACAAAAACAAAAGCAAAAGAAACAGCTGTAGAACAGTTACTGATAGAGTAAAATAATTTGAGAACATAAGTCTAACAAAGGGTATAAAGCGCCGACAAAACACGGACCGAGACACGAAGAAAACGACACAGGGCGCACTCTCAACTAAAGTTTATTCGTAAAAGTATGCACCATTTTTCTCAACGGGAATGTACAGTCATCAATCAATCCCTGCCCAGCTCACGTTTTAAATACTCATACTCATCCGTACATAGGGCCAAAGACGTTTCGCTGACGCACTTGTTTCCCCTAGCCCTAATCTCAAAAGCCTCGTGCAGTTCGCGTGACGCCTTGTATTTATGCCAAACTTTGTGTGCTGTTGAATGACGGGGTGCAAGAGCATCTGCTGCAATGAACGTCGAGATGCCCTGACGGTGTCGTCTTAGTGGATGCTGCGTCTTCACGGGCCCGATCATTAACACATCTGCAATGTACAACTGGCCCATCTACAGCACATTAATAAGTCGAACACACAGAAACATAAATATGATGCATAAACATAACTCATGGAAAAAGGCTACAGCTACGTATGTCAGTGCCCACCAAAAGCACCCCCAATTTCTTTTATTGATTCAAAGGGATATTGAAGCACATCAGACCTGCAATACTACTAGGGATTTTTGGCTATTGTGAAGTCTTTTGTTGACTTTACATAATTTGTGCCTAATTGGGAGGTTGTTTGAATGTTTGTCTATAAATGTTGTCATCTCGCAGAATTTGTGCATTATTTGCAATAACTTAAAATAATAAATTTGGCTAACCTCTAGTAGGCCATGGTGCTGGACGGTGGATCCTTAGAGAGATCTTGAGGCCTGCCCTTATAGTTCTCAAATATCCGTTGTATTTGTTTTCATGAAATGAGCAGCTTATCTCACTTTGTTGATGTCATGCTACTGTAATAGCCATTCTCATGTAATACACCCTGCAAGCCATAGGATCATGGCTGATGCCACCTTATTGATTCGCAAAAATTGTCTCTCAGCCCTTCTTTATTTCTGCCACCGCTTTTCAGGCTGTTTCTAGCAATTCCTGGCGATTGTTTCATTGGTGTGCCCCATAACAGGGCAGCTGAAGGAATAGAAGGCAGGAGCGTTAGTGAAATCTCAACAAAGCTAACACCCAAGATACAGCCTCAGAATGTTGAGTTTGCAGGACACATTTCGTAACAGGCAGGTAACTCCACTTTTATAACGCGCTTGTGGTCGTGCAAGCTTTTGCAATGGCTTTACCCGCACGTGATGTCGATGCCCTTTGCCTTTTGTGTCATCAAGGCTGTAAATGAAAAACCTTACAACCACCAGTGAACACTACACAATGAGCCTCATGTTGTTTTCAAACACTTCGCAAAATCAGAATTTGCAATGTGGTTATGGTGTCAACGACAACAACCTCGCCGCTTGGGCGAACTTTATATTGTGGTGCCCTAAACGTTAAAAAAATGTGGAGTTTTACTGACTTTCTGAACCGCAGAATTAAGCTTGTCTTGCATCAGAATCGTCCACCCAAAGATAGGCACTTGCATCGGCAGATCTTTGCCGCTGCATATTGACACTTTCTGCCCCTTTTTGGAAAGCCCAGTAGCTGGTGCGGCCTTTTGGAACGTGCGCTGGGAGCTTGATGCAAACTTTCTCTCCAGCTTGAACTGGCCGACCTTGGCTCCCCGGCGGGTCCGTGTATGCTTTGGACTTCCATTGATACTGGGCCATATGCTCTCGTAGGCTTGCAAGACTTCTTGCCGGGTTGCTGAAGAAGTCTCTGGATGGTCCCCCAACAATGGCCAGTTTCGTCCTGGGGCGGCGTCCGTGCAGCAGGAAGGCTGAGCTTCTCACCAGTGGCTATGTGAGGAGTGCATCGATAGACGCCCAGGTAGTCTACCACAGCTTCCTTCAGGGGCCGTCGCTTCCTGGGCACTAAGTTGCCCAAAGTCCTTGAATACACGGTTAAAATGCTCAATTTGGCCGTTGCTTTGAGCATGATACACAGAGGAAAAGGTGTTCTTCACACCCCGATCTTTCAAGAATACTTCAAACTCGGCAGACACGAACCGAGGATTGTGATCGCTGACCAGTTTGGTGAGGTAGCCCTCACGAATAAACACCGGCCATAAAAAAGAAACAATATTTCCCGAAATCACTCCTGATCAGGCACACCTCCAGACACTTGCTGAATTCGTCAATTAACATAATGGAATACCAGCAATCGTTCGGCGCACATGACAAAGGTCCCACAATCTTGATTCCGAGTTTCTCCCATGGAGCAGATGGCACACACGTAGTGTTGAAACACTTCAATGCCTGACCATTGATTTTGAGGGCCGAACAATGCGACGGCGTCGATTCCAAGTATGTTCGTGCTTTTCGATAGGATGTAGAAATGCACGTCAGCATTTCGCTCCTTGTAAGCAACCACGGCAACAAAACAACCCGTCACTGCAATATTCCGCTGCGAAAAATCAAACAAATTAACAGCCAAGTCCTGTAGCCGAAGCGAAGAATCAAAATTCTTCTGACGTGTATCTTCAGAGATTATCGAAACTGCTGACCCGGATGTAAACCAAAATATATAGCACCGTTTCCTCGACATGAACAGAAATGGAGATACCGCTTTTGCGTGTACCTGCGGAATACTGAGGACGCCATCCTTGCAGCTATCCAAGCAGCCAACTTCTCTGATTGCGCGGACTTCATTAACGTGGACGGCGGTACTCATGCAGACAGCACGAAAATGCCAGACTTTTCCGAATGCAGTGCACGTTTTCCTTCTTGCCTTACATGTACAGATATTTGCAAGATGTCCCGACAACCCAGAACGGTAGAACTGTTTTCCAGAGGAGGGCGGAGGCTCACCTTCCCGTAGACGCGTGGTCGATTGGCGCTCCGCATAGGCTTAGCGTCTACCTTCTGCATTGCTGAAGCTGATACGAGTTCCTCTGAGTAGCGTACTGTTTCTTCGACCAGACAACCGATGACCAATGCACAGTCCGGGGTGAGACAAGTACCCTTCAGAAACAGCCGCTCTCAATGCTGCTGGATCGACGTCTTTGCAACTAGCTGGTCTCGGATGAACTCGTCCACCATGGCTCCAAACTCGCAGTTCGACGACAGGTCCCGTAGTTCAGCAAAAAATATGTCAATGGATTCCCCAGGTAGCTGCACTCGCTGCCCGAAGCGATGTCGTGCGTCGAACACGTTCGAAGTTGCCGCAAAGTAGCTCCTCAGGACTGCCAGAGCGACATCGTACTCGTCCAGTGCAGTGGGTGTCTTTTGGCCTTCAGGTGGCTCACGCAGTCCCAGTATCGGAGGGCGCGTCTCCGGAAGAGTGTAGAAGATCCGTTGGCCCTCAAGCCGAGAGGCAGTGCAGCAGTAGGGCCTTCTGCCGAGCATGTTCGTGGGTGTCGCCTCCCATAACAAGCAAGTAGTTGTTAAGCACACGTTGTCACTGTTTCCATAGAATAGCAGGTTTTCCGGGAGCAGGCAGGAATAAGAGAAACACGATGAGGCTCATGCTATCGCCTTCTTGTCACCACTGTTGCCACTGTCGAAGCAGCCAAAGTGACACTGCTCCTCCAGTACCAATCAAGAACCCTTATCTTTATTATATCTTCTCTTTTATAGCCATGCAACGCGCTAGTGGCACCACCATACAATAGTGGCACCACCACAACAATCAGGATTACAAATAAGCATATAGCTCAGAATTTTCTACATATGTTTCACAACCCCTTCAAGAAATTATTTCTGGACTCAAACTTCCTATTCACGACACCGATATGCTCAGCTACCCTGTTTTTATCGCTGGTCTCATGCAACAACACTTACCGGAGTCATGTCGACGTCCCTCATACGGTCCGTCAAGCTCGCATATTATTCCATTTGCACACATGACTGACTGGTATTTTACCACATGGTGGCGCTTGTGCCCAGAGTAAATACTCCTCCTGGGACTCTGAGGGCGGCAGATGGCGCGTGCCGTGCCATCAATGAATCCCCAGCAGTTTGTCAGGGGTGCTCCTTTTGCATGGACCGCCTGGTAGAAAGCAGAATGAAGTTTTAGACGAGCAGTGGCATACCAAGGAAATTTTTTCAGTAGGTGTTTTTCTTTGCTCAAACTGTTCAAAATGCAATAAAATAAAGAAAAAAACAAGAGAGAGGAAAAGAAATTGCACAAACACCATTTTAGTTACTGTTCTTCAGTTTCTTAGAAGACAAAAATTCAACCTTTCTTGCCACATCTCGTTCGTTCAATCTTAAATGAGGGAAACTTTAATGGTGACCAACAAAAACACGCAATCATAAAATATAATAATGGGCTTTGAACAAAAAAGTCCAGACAGGCCCACAAAATATTCCGGTGCATACACTTAATAAGGGTGGCAATGCGGGTTAGTTGGTACATACTGATCAGCACTTGTCCTGTTTGCACTTCCTTTAGTCCCCGTCTACTGTGCGCTGTTTGCCTTTTCGTCTGCATACGCTTCTGCGGAACACTGGGGTATCCAACGACTAAAAACTACGGAAGAGTGCCAGAGAATAGTGAAGTTTAAAATATGATTAAACATAAAAACTGCAATGTGCACTGGGGCAATGAGCAAGTGAAACATCATGCTCATTGTTCCTGCGTACAGGCACGTAGCCAGGGGGGGGGCATGGGGCCCGAGCTCCTCCTCCTCCTCCCCCCCCCCTTCGAAACAAAATCCTGGCTACGTGCCTGCCTGCGTGGAGCACATTTTTCAGAAATGATAGTGCTATAGTCATGCTTTGGGTTCTTTCCATTCTTTGATGTCGTTTTACAAGAAAGGGGCAGAAAAAAGTACCAGCTTCAATCATTTTGTGGGGTCTAAAGATTTACTGGGAGCCGCCATCGGTGGATAGAGTTAGCGAGAGGACACTTTCGGGGCTGACTTAGATGTTCCGGTGAATGTTCAGAAGCGCAACCCCTAGCAAGCGCTCCTGGAATGTTGAAGCTCTCAAGTATGACTCGAGTCTTTGAAGTCTCGAGAACGAACGTTCCGTTTCAGCGGTGCTAACGGGCGTGGTGGCCAGGATTTGCAGCAGGCGGTTTACATTAGGATACAAGGCCTCCGTCCAAAAGCAAGTTGCATGTACCGCTGAGACGCGCTAAGCGGTGCGGTCCTTCCACATCTGTGTCCAAACCAGAACTTCCCCAGGCAGTTTATTTAACGTTGGCCACAACATCGAACTCGTTTAGGGAGGACGATGCTGCCAGGCGTAAATATGCCGACTCTGTTGGAGGTCAATAATCATTCTTGACAAAGCGTCAAGTGACGGCTTGGCTACTGAACTCATTACTTTCACGACTCACGTGCTGAGCGGAAGATTGTAAACATTACCACAAACTGACACCGACACAAATTGAGAGGGGAAAGGAAAAGGGGTAAAGAGGAACGTTGAAATTTCGGGGGGTGTTTTGACCCTTGAACACCTCCCTTGGCTACGCCACTACGAGTACTGTTTTGCTAGGTATGGAGGTCCTTACCCGAGACATGTGCTCCAACTTTGCCACGTCGAGCCACCTGTGGATGTTTAGATCGTCCAGCAGGTGCCCGAAGGTGTTGTTGATGTGAAGCATGACCCTCGAGGTGACGCTTGAGAGCACGCTCGAATGACGGCCGAAGACCCCTTCAAGGTCGACCCATCGGTTTGGGTAAGCCAAACGGCGTAGTGTCACGTACAAGGCTTCCTCTCCGTCCATTTTGACACCTTGCGCCGACGTGATCGTCTCCGGCATCAAAAGAGCACGCTGAAGCTCTCCGATGTGCTCCTTCCTGAACCTGAACATACTTCTAAACATTTCATCGTCCAGACGGTCAACGTTCAGTAAGCCGCGCTCGGACTTGAAACGGCGGATCGGAGGTTCGTCTAGTAATAAATAGGCGTCTTCAATCTCGCGCCAGCTAAGAACGGAGAGAACTAGCGGGTCGGAGAAGATCCCGCGGCGATTCATAACTAGAGGCACGATGGCACGATCAAGGGCACGATCACGAGACACGACAAGACGGCGGCGTCCGAGAGATGGCTGCGATGGCGGGGATGGCTACCTGGCTACCTCACGCTTGACTGGCTTGACTTAGATTGGATCGCATTGGCCAGCTTGACTATCAGTTGTGCTCATTTATAAAAGATGCAGATATGAGCGCTTTAATCAACTTAAAAAGAATTATAATATATAAATAGTGACATTAGTAAGCGATTACTGAAAATTACACTAAAATAAATTATTTTACGTAAGCTTTAGTGTCTGAAAGAGTCGCTTGTGGCGTTGCGATAGCTCTCGCAACGCTATAATCCGGTAGCGGGTTGCGAAGATTGCAAACGCGCTTCTAAAACATGAAAGCGTGGGTCCGCTACGGTACATCTAGCGGGGGTCCTAGCGAACTGCGGATAGCGTAGCGGGAAAGCCAAAACGATGTACTAAAACTCTCTATTGTTAGATGGGTACTCCACTGAAAAAATCCAGTATAACTGTTCATTATCCGGAATATGGAACCGGAAATTTGTTACGGGAAACGAAATCCAGATTGCAGACAAGGAATAATTTCTGAAACCCAAATCCGGATAGAGTCCAGATAGAAACTGAGCAGATTTCCCGTTCCATAATCCGGATAGCAAAAGTTATTCTGGATTTTGGAGGTGGGTATGTTTGTACTTACAGCGTCGTTAACAATTTGTGGAGACTGGCGGTAGCTGCTCAGAAATATTAGACGTGACAACTGGAGTCCAACAGGAAGCGTCCTTGGTCCTGTTGTTGTTTAATTTATATTAATGCCATTGTTTTCACCATCCACTCGTCTGGGAATGTACGTTCATTTTGAGATAACTGTGTGCTGTTTAAAAATACCTTCGCCTGACGATTAACGATTAATGAGCGAACACCTCAATGAAATTTGATGTTGGTGCCTATACGTGGTATATACGGTTAAATCTTTAAAAACTGTGTATCTTAAAATTATAAACAAGAAACTATTATTCAATTGTCAATACAACCTAAATAACATTCTCATTGCTCATGGTTGATGATTACAATTACCTCAGAGTGACCTAATTACAACCTGAATTGGACGCCCCATATAAAAACTACACCTCGGCAGCCTTCCGAGAACTGTATTTTTTTAGACACAACTAATATACGCTCACTTGCCCTACAATCCATTCTTTAGACTTTGTGGCAAGCGACCAGCGGGGTGTGCAGTTACGCGCCGCGGTGACCGACAGGAGCGTGCCACGGGCAAGGGGCGCGAGCTCTCGAACGATCGCGTGCGTGCAGCACGACAGCCTCGGCGGCAGGGACTCGAAGCCTGGCCTGTACCTAGTAAAGGTGTGTTTTTGTTATGTCCTGCCTTGCGTGTTCTTTCTAGCGGGAGAGCAGTGGGACAGATCCCCACAACTTAAACTAGAATAAGGTAATATAACTTGGGGCTTTCATACTAAATTTAATTCTGAAATATTGTAACGAGTTCAAGGACGCGAAGTGAGGTTTATTTATGGAAAACTTAAAAGAACTGACTCGCTTTCACTGTTTATGGAAACCAACAAAAGACGAACTCTAGAGTACCATAGACGTATAGCCCGTTTAAACGTTTCGCACTTTCTTTATGAAATAAAAAAAGTTGCCCTTGGATTCAGATTATTACTTCAAGCCACTTTCCACAAGGCGAACTAGGCACCAACATTAGCAACCCTTAACACCATACTTTGCACGCACTAACCTGTTTAACTTTCTTGTTTTCGCTCGCACGATTGAGGATTGCCAATTCTCTTCCATGTTTGGTTATTTCATCTTCAGATGTTGCTTTATCAATAGAATATTTATTCTAGAATTGTATCAGGTGTCGTTTCGAATTTATGTTTGTATTCGAAATATTTCAGAGTTGATCAATTTTGAATTTATATACTTAGTATTGTACTTCTTGACTGGATGAATTGGTTTCATTGCTTGTATTTTTTGTAATGTATCGCCTTTCCTACCGAAAACACCAGTATCACTTTTCACTATCTGGATTATAGAACTGGAAATCTAACTGGAATTGTTTCTGGAAACCTGAAATCCAGATTGCAGACAAAGGAATCATTTTTGAAAACTTGAAATTCAGATAGAATCTAGGTAGATTTCCAGTTCCATGATCCAGATAGCCAAAATTTATACTGGGTTTTTCGATAGGGTTGCTTGTATTGTTTATTGCTTTGTTCTTTTTTTAATGGTGTTTTATGATTGTACTCTGCTCATCCTTCTTGGGCCACTTGTGGTCTGATGTACCAAATAAATAACTAAACAATAAAAAAACAGTTTCCGCCAGAATAGTTTACTAAAATTGGTGGATTACGAGAAGACAGGTAGCTTATAGTTTGGTGAGTCACACCCAATAATGAGTAGTATAAAAGACCAGCTTTTTTTACCAGCAACAAAGTCTCTCGTTTTCGAAATAAGAAGTAGACAGAAAAGTAACGGTCATTTTTTCAAGTAGTGGCGGATTACTTTTTCTCTTACGTAATCAAGTAATCTAATGAAGTACTTTTAACCAAGAGTAATTGTAGTTGTAATCGAATACCTTTTTCACGTGACGTGTACAAGACTGCCTATATGCCAAGTGTTTAGACCTGAAAATTAAGTGCAGAAGCGGAACCCGAGTGTGTGACAATAACAAAGGGCCATCAGAAATACAGTGATCTCGTGAAACCCGTGACGAGACAAAGTTATGATAATAAAATCAACACAAAGTAAGCGTACGTTATTGGCAATGGTAAGGATTAATACCAGCGCAACTTGTTCACATCAGTTGTGCGTGCAAAAAAAATGTATTCGTAGTTTATTTTCGACGTAATGTTCGGCTGGAAACAGTGTTCGATCAGTGAAGCACCGATTGACCACGAGTTTCAGTCGAACGCAGACGCAGCACTCATGTTCAATATCTTGTGCCCTGCACTCGAACAAAGTCGATGACGTCAAAAATCCGGTGCACATGCATTGTGTTGGGTAAACACTCAGGAGTGTGACGAACAAGATGGACTAAGCGCCCCTGTAATTTTGTTTCCTTACTAGTAATCGCATATACAGCCACTAAAGCAGCTACGTTTCAAAAATACTTTAGCCATCTTTGTGCTTCGAGCCCCACCTCTGCCCGTTTCGATCTGGATGAGCATCGTACCGGCGTGCGGTCGTGTATCACCACTGCGCGGTGCACGTTAAAGACCCCAGGCTAGCGGTTGTACTGCACTGGCTAAATTGCTCATCTACAGCGAGTGACTCGTCGCAACTTTAAATGGCTGACCAACTACACGCTGTATAAATATCCCCCCCCCCCCCCCATCTCTGTGCCTAGAATCATGGCTGCCAATTCTCTTCAGGTTTCTCTGAAGTAGCAGAAAACGCTTTTCCGTCTTTCAAACATCTCCAGAACACTCCCCCACAGATCAAAACAATATCCCCCGAGATTTCTGAGACCAAAAATAAGGCTCAGAAAGTTGTTTTTTTTTTTTGTCGCAACGATCTCCATTTGCGCCCGCTTTCACTCCGCACCAAAATGGCGGCGCTTACGAGAAAATTGAGGGAACAGAGGGCCGTGCTCGGAGCGTGGCTTATTTATTGGCTCTAGTTGCGTCCATTCACAACTGTCTAAATGCGTCTAAATATTTTATGTGATAAAACACCTTCTATAATCCTTTATAAGTAATAAAACCATTATTTTTTATTGAGTGACTTAATATTGATATGAAAAGGAAAAGAAAGTTTGGGCAAGGCCGGCCGAGGAAAAAGAGGAGGCAGCACCGGTTCTGGGGCCTCGCAGTCTGCAGAGCCACCATCTTTCAACATCTCGTTCATTGTAAAATATAACACACCATAATCACCGTAACACTTTTGGTGGAGGTGAATACCTTCCCCTACCTTTACACCTCACCCATCCTGGACACCCGGACCCGCCGCCGCCTTCCCCCACAGGGAGAAATGCCCGATACCGGTACAGCGCCCGAAGGTACGCCAACGGTACCCGCACCACCACTCATCCTGACAAACACGATATCCTGCACTCTAGAAAAAAGGGTCAGTATAGTCCTCCCTAAAGGGAGGAACGCTCTTGACACATATGTTCCTACGGAAAGGGAGAAACTTTCGTCCCTAAAGCAGGGGAGCAAAAGTTCCTCCGTCGCCTGCATCTCATTATGGCGGCCACGAATCGAGCAAATCGAGCTCAATAAGGCTTAACGAGAACACGAAGTCTATTGTACGGAGCGAGAGGAGCAGCAAATAAAAACGTAACACGAGCTTTCCGCGAACTGTATTTATTTCCGAAGCCGGCTTCCCCCTGCAGGTAAAGAAACTTCCGTTTCGAAAGCATGCAGTCACTCAGTCGTCTCATCGTCAGCACTGCGATGTTAAACGGAGACAACCGGCACCCAGTTCGCGCACTTTGTCTTACCTTTGCTATTCCTCGAGCCACAATTCCTTCGTCAACCGTTGCGTCAACCGCACATCACGGAGGAGTGGTAAACCATTCGCCCGCAAAACCAAAAGCCGCTCTCAAAAAAGCAAATCCGAAGCAGCCTCTTGGCTCGTTTCAGCACGGTAACACGAAATTATGGCGTAGCCGCGTAGCGTAAAAGGAGGTTAAATCGCTTGCCACCAGATGGCAGGGTCAAGCAGAGTGATCGCAAGTAGCTAGGCTAGGTGGCGCTAGTTAACGCCCAATTCATGTTCTACAAAAAATATTTTATTTTCTCACGCCACCATTGCGCTTCGGGACCCTCTATTACACACAGGTATACACATTACGCGTCCTACGGTACAAGCATCAGCTGAACATACATAGAGCGCATACACATACATACAAACATCAATACAACAGCACACTAACCCGATCACTACTCCCGAGCTCTGCGTTTCCGTCTTTTATACTGGTCGTTTTGAACGTACGGAATTTTTCGGTGACTCCCTAAGCAATAAAAAATATTCCCAGCATGTTGATTTTTTCCAGCAATGTCATACATCTGAGAGTATTTTTAATGGCTCAGGGGATGAATCTCTTATTAAAAAGAAACCGCTCGATCATGCCGTAATTATTTGAAAGCCAATAAATCGAGCCGCTCCAATGCGGTTCCAAGCCATGGGTTTGTTTCCCCGCACGGCACTTCCTAGCCAGTATTTCTATTGTAGTGTTTGTTTTTCTATTTGTGCTGTTCGCGCACGGCTGCAATTGCCGTCTTGAATTAATCTGTGTAGAGCGGATATTCACTCAGCTGGAAGTGATGCTTCACGGGCAGAGAGATCGCTTTTCGATCAACTTGAATGCAGTCAAAGCCGCGACTTGCGGCAGGTGTTAAGTGTACGGAGCTACCCCGTGGCGAGCTCGAAAACGACTAGCGCTCATCCCAGCGCGCCACTTGGAGGGCAGTTTCTCCAGGAACCGTAGTATATTTAAACAGCAAAATAAAGGATAGCTTTTTTTTCTCGATTTTACCTTTTTTTATGCTAAAATTTCAATGTAAATATACGTACTTTCCGTCATTATTTCGTACTGTTCAGTCTTTTCCCCAGAGCGCAATCGCTCTCGGGGACCGACAGTCACATTGGCCACTGTATGATAGGAGCTTACCGTTCAGACCAGCGTTCCAACATGATTATCCGCACGTCGATCGACTGCACCTAATTTCTCAAGTGGTCTTAAACTCTTTAATGTAAAGCGGAATGTCAACCTGCGACACCCCGCCCCCTCCAATCACGGCCCTACCAGCGGCATCAATGCCCGACGGTTTACGTCATCTCATCTTGTTGTTACAACACTGATACGCGAACACACGGTCACATCGGCGATAATTCCAGTCTTCTGTTCACTACGCACAACACTGCCATCACGATGTTGCTGCTATGTTGCTGACACACAGAAATACAGAACCACGTTGAACGCCGGTTGGCACTCGGCACGGGAAAACAGAACCGAACTCAGCACGGAAGGCACCCAGGCAGCCGGCAGGAAAACCTGCCTGCCTTGGACACAGTTCCTGCGATTTCCATAACGTCGAAAACGTCGATACAGTTCCGCATGGTTCCGCTACTGTAGTTCCGCGTAGGTCCCGCAATCCGCGCAATCCAGAGACGGCCATCTTACCCAGTGTACGTAGCGCTGCTGGCACTGCTCCGGAACTTCGCTGTTTCTAGCGGCTTCGTTTGTTCGTTTGAAAAAATTAGTGGTAAAAACGTCAATGCAACCGAAATGTTCTGCACGTTTGGACTAGAAGACGGAATTACAGGCGGCCTTCGCTGCCGCTGAAGCTCAATCAACTCAACAACATTTATTTAACAACGTGCGCGACGTGCTCGAAAAACGAAACCGAAAGAAGATGAGTGTGGAGGGCGAAAGCTTTCTCCCGTCTGCCTGGAGAAGGAGGAAAACGTCTCGTTCCTTCCTTCTTCTTGTGTCCGCTTGGGGGCGCGTCAGTAGAAGGGAGGAAGACGCGCCGGTGCTACCTTTTTCCTCCATTTTTTCTTAAAGTGCAGGGTCAGGGCCCGGCAGTCGAGCGGCCGAGGCAGCCGAGTTACGATATGTGGCCGAAGAGGCCGAGGCCCGAAGCCCGCCGCTATCGCAGCTGATCACAGCCGCCCAGTGTACGTAGCAGTGTCGGCATCGTTTCGAAGCTTAGCGGTTTATGACGGATGTGTTTAAACTTCTTTCTTTATGAATGTCGAAAACGCCACGGCAAAAGAAACGACTGAAGGACCGACCTCGTCGTCTTGGCCCCTGCGTAAACGGCTTAGATCCTGGGTGCCCAAATCTTGTTTATCAAACAGCGCGCTGATGAAGCTTGTAGCAATGATATTTGTATAGTTTTCCTTGGCGTCGGTGGATAATAAGGACTTTAATTTTCCTTCCATCGGTCTGGGTTTGTTTATGCCTGTTTTGGTAAATAAAAAAATAAAAAAAACTTAACGAAAAAAAACAAAAACACCGCTCCTTCAGGGATCGAACCTTCGACCACTTGGTCAGTAGTGCGATGTTCTACCCCTGCGCCAACCGAACAGGGAGGAACTGGACCTCCTCCTTTCATCCAAACTTCTGTTCCTCCCTTCTCTGGGCAACTTGGCCACAACAAGGAGGAACAGTCGCTGTTGCTACCATTCTCCTCCTTTTTTCTTAGAGTGTGGAAACTTCACCGGCACTGGCAACCAAGATGTAGAGGAGTAGATTAAACTTTATGAACGGGTTAGCACGCACAACAGATGGGATCCCACCATCATGTTGGCCAACATAATTTTTTACCTCAAGGACACGGCACGAACCTGGTTTCTCACCCCAAGAAACCATCACTTCGTGAGATATGTGTAAGGACCAACTTTGACACCTTTCGGCGATCCCACTGGCCTAAAATTATCTGCAAAACGAAAACTTGCTTCCCGCATCCAAACATCAACCGAGTCATATATGGCCTACGTCCAAGACATCTTGTCGCTCGCTGTAAAGCTGACGCTGCCACTGCCGACTCCAAACGAATATCCCACATTCTCAAAGGCATCGCGGACGACGCGTTTCAGCTTCTTGTTTTTAAGGACTGCTCCACCATAGACACCCTGGTCAGGGAATGCCGGAGGTTCGAAGAGGCGAAGAAGCGCTGGATAATTTGCAATTTTACTCGGCTCCCTAATACGACAGTCACTTCCACGTGTGAGGACATATCAAACTCAGACATCACAAAAATCGTTCGTCGTGAGCTAGAAGCGATGCCCCCACCAAATACTCTTTCTCGCCCCGCAGAACCATTAACGATTTTTATATCAAGCCATCACCCGCCAAGAAATTGGTAGGTTTCACATGCAAACGCCCGCACGCAGGTCCTGGTCCCCAGCTTACTTCTCAGCTAACCGTAAGGGTCAAGCGCCACGACGAGACCCTGCAGCGTGGAGGGCGCCGGACAATCGACCCATCTTCTTTCACTGTAATGCCGTTGGCCACATTGCCTGCTACTCCCGCAGCCGATGGAACAACCGACATTGTACCTTCTCCCACCAACCGTTGCTCCTCCGATGGTCACTTCTCCCCATCCTTGCCCCCTACTCCTTCCCAAAACGAAGGCTTCCACACCACGACCTTTGTACCACCACTCCTTCTCCACGTCGCCGACAGTCTCTGTCACCCACCCCTCGCCACCCTATCTCGCCAGCCCGTGACCATCGCAGCCAGTGGCGTCGGAACAGGGGGGCAGGGGGGCGACCGCCACCCCAGAGATTTTTTAGTAATGGCGGCTCGCGAGCTCGATATTTCGCAAATTTCTCAGAGTGCGATTTTTAAGATATTTCGCGGGCATGAATTTCTCGCATTACGAGTGGCATGATGATATTCATCATCATGGGATTAGTTATTCGAGGGCTCAATTATTTGCGGTTATTTTAAAACCAGAAATAAGCAGGAGCTTCTCCATTTCTGAAGCCGAATAAAGCAGTCGATACGCGCCTACGCTGCTCGAAGCGCATATGATTTCGCAGTTCGAGGCTGCAGTAATCCCCGGGCGTCGTGCCGTGCGGGTACCGCCGAGGACTTGGACGAAGGTGGTCGAGTATACGACCCGCAGACCTACATGACTACGCCGCATCCTGGAACACCTCGGTTCCGAAGGAGTCAAACACCAGGATGTCCTTTCACATAGGCCGCGGTCACAGAACTGAACTTTTTAAAGCATACAAACAACGCATAAATACAAGACGGGCTGCAACGCCCTCTTTTGTCATGTCAGTCAATCATCATTCCGATCTTTTGACTATCTGCCAGATCGGTGGTGCCATCTCTGGGCACAAATATAAAAGTCGAAAAACAACAGGCATTCGTTGATTGTTTCTTGAAATCTCTAAGGTTTGCAAGCATGCCCCCCTCCTCTTAAAAGAACGTCCTTGGACAAGTGGTTGCAGGACAATGCCGCGAAGAAAAGAAAACACACTGGGAATTCTTCGACAACAGTGCCATGTGACACTGAGTGCAGTGTGGGTGACAAGGACACGAGTACTGCACATTCACCGGGATCACGGACAGAAGTGGAGGAATCCCAAGCCCCACAATCGTCTCGAATAGGTTCTGTTGCGAGCATCGTAACGAAGTTTCATCCAGCCAGCGACTATCGGTTTCCTAAAAACGCTCAAGGGAGAGCCTGTTTGCCTGAATGGTTCGAGAAGTTCAGATGGCTTCACTATAACTGCGATAGTGACAGTGTGCTGTGCTATGAATGTGTGGCATGGTGCACTATGAAATGCGAAAACAGTGTTCGTGGTGCCGAGGTGACTTTCATTTCATCCGGCTTCAGAAACTGGAAGAAGGCCACTGAGAAGTTTAGAACTCATGAAAAAAGTGAATGCCACAGCCGGTCCGTGGATAGCTTGTTGCAGAGACTGCAGAAAGCACCAGTGATCAAGCTTCTCAGTGAGCAGAGCCTGAAGGAGCAGAATGAGGCGCGAACGGCACTCCGTGTTGTCTTCAGTTCCATCAGATACCTTGCACGCTCGGGTCAGGCCCTGCGCGGACATTCGTATGAAGATGGAAACCTGCGGCTTCTACTCGACGAAAGATCTCAAGACGTCCCGGCCTTGGAGATGTGGATGAAAAGGCGAGACAAGTGGCTGAGCGCTGACGTTCAAAACGAAGTCATTGAAATCATGTCTCACGAGCTGCTGCGGGGCATCATACAGGAGGTAAAGCATTCAACCTTCTTCAGCATCATTGCCGACGGCACGACGGACGTTTCATCCTCTGAGCAGTTCTCGCTGTGCATCAGGTGCGTGGATCCAGACACTTTGCATGTAAAGGAGATTTTTGTTGGCTTGTACAACCCGAGTGATACCACAGCCGCAACTCTTTTTGCTGTGATCAAAGACATGATCATGCGGTTGGGTCTAGACTTTCAGAACCTTCGTGGACAGTGCTTTGACGGTGCTGCAAATATGTCAGGAAGGTTAAACGGGGTACAGAAAAAAGTGACCGAAGTGCAGCAAAAAGCTGTGTACGTTCATTGCAGCAACCACGCCTTAGATCTTGTTCTGCAGGAGGTTGGACGAGGCTGCGAGCTGATTCGCGACGCGCTTGCCATCGTTAAGGACGTTTCGGGAATCATAATGGAGTCAGCGAAGCGAACGAAAGCATATAAGAATGTTGTGATATCTCCTGGCCACGAGAGCGAAGAAGGTACCATCGCCAGTGGAAAAGTATCCAAGCTGCTTCCCCTGTGCCCCACCCGGTGGGTTGTTCGAGTAAAAGCGATGATGCGCTTCGTCGAGAACTACGAAAGGGTGCAACTAACCCTGAAAGACATTTTGAATGACAAGGGGTATCCGCGAGACGACAAGAAGGCAGCAATACACGGCTTCTTGAAGAAAATGCAAAAGTTCGAGACCGTGTTTGGTCTCAACTGCGCCATCACAATATTTGGACCATGCGAAGAACTTGCAACATCGCTGCAGAAGCCAGATACTTCTGTGGGAGGAGCGCTGAGGGCGACGGAGGTCCTGGAAGCACACTTGACAAGGCAAAGAAAGGAGAGTGGTTTCCAAGAAGTGTACGAACGTACAGAGGGGGCAGCAAAGAAGCATAAGCTAAAGGCCCCTTCAAACAAGACCACGCGATGCGGTCCTCCAAGAAGGTTCGAACACAGCAGCGAGCCCTGTCAACCAGCGTTTCTAGACGCGGAGACAGGCCTTCGGAAGCAGTTCTACGAAGCGTTAGATTGTGTTCGCGCCGAGCTTGCAAGACGATTCAAGCAACCAGGCATGCAAAGTCTCGCACAACTAGAGCAAATAATTTTGTGCGCTATTCAAGAGAAGCCACAAACTGCAGAAGAACTTGAAAGGAAGTTAGGATCCCACGCTACTGATTTTCACCTGGAAAGCCTTTCAAGGCAGCTGAACATGGTTCACTCGCTCTCAAGCGGTCAGATCGGCTCCGTACCCGAGTTGTGCCGTGCTCTGGGCAGACAAGTCCCAGAGGTCAAGAGGATGATGACTGAGGTGATGCGCCTTGCGGCACTTATAATGACAGTGCCAGCGTCAGCGGCATCAGCTGAACGAAGTTTCAGCGCACTTCGGCGTATCAAGAATTACCTCAGAGCTACCATGTCACAAAAGCGACTGACTCAGGTGATGCTGCTGCACGTAAATAGTGAGCGAGCAGCAAAACTTGATCTGAACTCTATCATCAGAGAGTTCGTGTCGAGGACGGCTGAACGACGAACCGTTTTCGGGCACCAGTGAGCTCTTTCTTATTTCACGCTGTTTGAAGACGTCAACATGGGAGAAAAACAAGATCACCACATTCCAAAAGAGGAAGGACATATATTCGTTCTAAATAAACGTTTGTGAGCGTTTCGATTTTATATATCCATATTGTTCTAGATGCTTCATCCCCCCCCCCACCCCACCCCAATTCCGTTGCCCCCCCACCTCAGAAATACTTCCGACGCCACTGGCGTGACGTGGCTTACTTAGTGCTTCTTGCAGAGCATCAGATCGTACAGATACCACATTTTCACTAGCAGCCACTGGTTGTGTCCGCCTCTAACGTTGGGGTTGATGTCCTCCATCAAGATGAGCGGCATCGTATGGTGTCCTACATCCGTTTAGCTGACACATACGCGTTCGGAACCGGAGCCCGTGTGCGTCCACAGGTCTTCAGAGCCGGCGGGAGCTTCCGAAAAAAATAATTGGATTGTGTGTATGTTTATACAGCCTAGAACTTGGTCTGCCCCCAGTGGGCGACGACTCTCCCTGTCGTGTTCCGAGGCGAGAGAAAGGTCAAAGCCCGGAGCCGCAAACCAACACCCGTGAGTCCTTTATCGAACCCAAAGCGTATCTACAAGTCACGCGCATCTCGGACCCTCGCGCGTGGCCCAGCCAGCTCACAGTCTCACAAGCCGCCAGACTTCGTCTTCTTTATACGACACCTCCCCTTTCAGCCTCATTGTCCATAGCGTTCCGGTGGTCGTGATGTTCTCCCACTTCGTGTTATGGTTGCTTGAGGATCGTTCTCCCGTTGACTGGCCGGCTGGCTGTCGCGGTCGGGAATCGCGGGCTGGAGATGGTGCCGTGTGCGTCGTATTGTTCCTTGGTCGGTTTCTACAAAGTAAGACCGAGGTGGTCCGGCTTGGTCTCGCACAACTCCTTGCGAGGCCGCTCCCGCGTGAATCCACACTGCTGCGTGTGGGTGTAGCTCCCTGCCATTTCTTGTACGGTGGCGCCTATTATAGTTAGACGCCTCTCTTGTCTTCCGTTTCCTGTATCGTTGCCGATACCTCCTGGAGTGTTGCCAGAAAGGTCTGAGGGTACTGGGCGCCGTTGGAAGAGTGGAGCGTAGCTTCCGCCCCATCAAAAGTTCGGCAGGGGAAAACCCTTCGGGCCCAGGAGTGGTTCGGTGGGCCAGAAGAGCTTGTGCTGCATTCGAGGTTTTCTTCAGCAGGTTCTTCGCAGTCTGCACCGCTCTCTCCGCTTCTCCGTTACTCTGGGGATAATACGGGCTTGAAGTAACCAGGTCGGCTCCCCACTCTCTGGCGAATCGCCGGAACTCGGTCGAGCCAAACTGGGGACCGTTGTCGGAGCGGATGACTTCCGGGCAACCGTGTCTTGCGAAGTTCTGGCTGAAAACCTTGATAATGTCCTCTGTGGTTGTTCGAGGTATTTCTTCAAGCTCGAAGAACTTCGAGTAGTAGTCGACGATGACTATATACTTCTTCCCCTGAACTGGAATAGGTCCGTTCCAATTTCCTGCCAGGGACGATCGGGTAGTGGAGTCTGAAGAAGGGGTTCTGTATGTGGTCGTCTATATTGCTGACAGGTCGGACAGCGACTCACATAGTCATGTATTTTTGTGCTTATGCCAGGCCACCAGACGGAGTCTCTGGCTCTTGCCCGGCATCGGACAACACCCTGATGGCCGCAGTGCAATCGCTCCAAGACTTCTCCTTGCAGACTAGGCGGGATCACCAGCCGGTCGTTACGCATTAGTAATCCCTGCACAACCGAAAGGTCTGCGGCGAGACTCGCGAATTTGCTTAAGTTCGGAGGAAGTTTGTTCGTTGCCGGCCATTGTTTTTCGCAGTATTCCATAACCCTTGATGTGGTTGGGTCTTTGGAAAGCTCTGCCTTCAGTCTGGACAAAAATGAGTTAGAGGCTGGAAGGAGCTCCACTGTTAGCATTTCATACTCGTGAACCAACGTTTCACTGATCTCCACGGTGTTCCTTGAGTCCGTAGAGTGGCCTGTTGTCGGTAGGGGTTTCCTGGACAAGACATCCGCGGTGAACATCTCTTTGCCCGGTACGTGGGATATCGCAAAGTCATACTCAAAGATGCGCATCCTCAGACGCTGTAGCCTTGGTGTCATTTCGTCAAGACGTTTCGTTGAGAACAATGGCACCAGAGGCTTGTGGTCTGTTTCGATGTGGAATCCCTTCTCCTACCAAGTAGGTCCGGAAATGTTCACAGGCCCATACGATGGCCAAAGCCTCCTTTTCAACTTGGGCGTATCTCTGCTCCGTTGGTGTCATGGCTCTCGATGCGTATGCCACTGGGCGTCTTTTGCCGTTTTCCTCTTGGAGCAGAACCGCCCCCAGTCCAAACGAAGACGCATCCGCCGACAATGTAAGTTGTGCATCCAGTTTATAGAACGTGAGCACAGGAGTCTTGCATAGGAGATCTTTGATGTTAAGGAATGCTTCTTCCTGAGGCTCGCTCCAGAGCCAGCTAGCATCCTCGTGTAGCAGATCTCGAAGTGGCTTAGTTTTCTCAGCTATGTCGGGAAGAAATTTCCCAAGGTGGTTGACCATCCCCAAGAATGATCGCAGCTCTGCCAAGCTTCCAGGTGCCGACATCTGGACGATCGCTTCCGTTTTCTTGGGGTCTGCCGCAATGCCCCTGCTGTCCAGAAGGTGGCCCAGAAACCTGACGCTCTTCTTGGCGAACTCGCACTTTGAGGTGTTCAGGGTCACTCCGGAGTCGTGGAGGCGGCGGAGTACCAACTCGAGATTTTTGTCGTGTTCCCTTTTGTCACGACCGAAAACTAAGATGTCATCCATATGACATACTTGTCCTGGGATTCCCTCTAGGATCCTCAGCATCTCCCGCTGAAAGACTTCGGGCGCTGTCGCAATGCCAAACGGGAGTCTTTTGAATTGAAATCGTCCCACTGGTGTGATAAAAGTCGTCAGTTCCTTCGACTCTGGGGCTAGTGGTGCTTGCCAGTAGCCGGCATTGGCATCTAGTTTGCTGAATACCGTAGCTCCGGCGAGTCTTGCCAAGCTCTCCTCTACGGTTGGCATGATGATCCGCTCCCGCACCAGTTGCGGGTTTAGCTGGGTGTAGTCCACGCAGATACGAAGAGAACTGTCTTGCTTTTTGGCCACCACCATGGGTGCGCACCATGCTGTGGCATGGTCGACTCTTTCAATAACGTCCATGTCTTGCATCCGTTGCAATTCCTGTTGAACGCTGGGTAGCAGAGGTAGGGGTACCCGTCTCGGGTATGTGATTGCGAATGGTCTCGCGTCAGGGTGAAGCGCGATCTTGTACTCCACGTTCATTTTCCCCAGTCCTTGGAAAAGCGAGGGGTACTTTTTACGTAGGTGGTCATACTCCGGCTTGCTTTCGGCTTTGACTTCGTTCAAGCTGGGTAGCACCTGAAGGGCTTGAATTGCAGGCCGCCCCAGCAGAGGGTGTTTTAGCTGGTCGGACACATAGATGATTTCTCTAGTAGTGCGCCCATTCCAGGTTACCGTCGCCGTGAACTTGCCTAGCGTGTTCAGCGGAGTGTGGCCTGCTCCATAAAGATCCGTCCCTGTTGTCTGCAATGTTGCCAACGTTGTCGCGTCGCACATGCTGGGAGGGATAGCTGTGACGTCCGCCCCCGTGTCCACCTTGAATGTGATGTCCTGGTTGTTTACTTTAGCTGTAATGTACCAGGCTTCCCCGTTGCTTGAGCGTACCAGCTCGCCGAGGAAGACTTCGTTCAGTCCTTGTCTGTGCTCTTGTGATCTGAGATTTTCTCGAGCGTGTTTGGAAAAACAGACGCTCTCAAAGTGGCCTAGCTTCTTGCAGGCGTTGCACTTCTTGTCTTTTGCGGCACATTGAGACTTGGCGTGTTTCCGTGAACTGCCACACCATCGGCACGTCCATGGCGAATTATTAGACAGGGCTTGGAGAGGCAACGTGTTCGGACGTCGAAAGTCCTTGTTCTCGCTTTTTGTTTTCGGCTGTCTTCTGAGTTCTTCAAGAACGTCGCCGTCTGTCTTTGTGCTGCGTAGCTCAGTCTGTTGGCGCTTCACCGTCTCTGATGATCGAGCTGCCGTAGTCGCGCGCTGCAGTGTAAGTTTAGCATCGAGCTGGAGTTTCTCGCTTAGTTTCCTGTCCAGGAGTCCGACGACGATGCGATCCCGTATGAGCTCGTCCCGTAAAGGGCCGTAGTCACAGGTATCCGCCAATCTGTGCAATGCCGTGATAAAGACCTCCACTGGCTCGTCCAGCTCTTGCTTTCTAGAATTGAACTTCGCTCTCTCGAAGATGACGTTCACCCGCGGAATGAAGTGCGCGTCGAACTTCGCCTTGACTATGTCGTAGTCGTTCAGCTCATCTTGTGTCATCTCGAGCGAAGAAAGGACATCCTCTGCCTCTCTGCCCATCGCGTAGATGAAGGTGTTCACCTGAGTCGAAGCGTCACGGAGATGAAGCCCCGAGATGATCCGGTAGCGGTCCCACCGGGTGATCCATCGCTTCCAGTCGCTCGGATTCCTGAAATCCAGCTTCTCCGGTAGCTCGACCGCGAAGGGGTTGAAGAAGGAAGGTCCTCCGCTGGCCTGGGAGCTTGAAGCCCCCGAACCGTCTGCGTTGCTAGTCATGGCGTAGATCTAGCAGCGGCTCGAATCTTCTTTCCTGGCCGTTCGGTCGAACTGCAGAGTTTGGTGCGGCTTCTCAGGTCCTCGGAGACGATGGAGGATCGTTCATGATCCCACCGCTGCCACCATGTCGTGTTCCGAGGCGAGAGAAAGGTCAAAGCCCGGAGCCGCAAACCAACACCCGTGAGTCTTTTATCGAACCCAAAGCGTATCTACAAGTCACGCGCATCTCGGACCCTCGCGCGTGGCCCAGCCAGCTCACAGTCTCACAAGCCGCCAGACTTCGTCTTCTTTATACGACACTCCCAGCTGTAGATGAGAAATTTAGCCAGTGCAGTACAACCGCTAGCTTGGGGTCTTTAACGTGCACCACGCAATAGTGATACACAACCGCACGTAAGTACGATGCTCATCCAGATCGGAAACGGGCAGGGGGGAAGGGGGCGGGGCGGGGCGTTTAAAGAGCCCACTTCGCGCTCCGCCCGACATCTGTCGGTGCTTGCAGAAGGTGTTTCTTAGCCAGAGAAGGGGAGGAAGAAGAGGAGCTGTGTGGGGGTCGGAGCCCGCTTTCCTCATTACGCCGACCCGGGGCTTTACGACTAGGACTGGGGAACCAAAGGCGACGAGTACAGCGGAGTTTCAGCCAAGGGATTACAGGAGTCAAAGGAAAACAAGATTTTACTGCTATTATGCAGCAGACTGCTATGGAACTACCAGAGAGCACTGCTATAAAACATCTATAGAGGGAACATTTGACGCCTAGGAAGAGGGCTCGAGTAGCAGACGACGGAGTCGAGTCCGCCCTCGGAGGTAGGCTGGGTCTCCCAGATTGAGGACAAAACGGAAGAGGTGGAGGATTGAACCGAGGGTTGGAATCAAATTAGGAAGAAAGGCGCCAACCCGCCGAGGAAAGCGAGACTGCCCCGCTTTGACCTTGAGAAATTCACGGCGACGGTAAAGCCCAAAAAGCAAACAGTTCTAACGAGGGTTAACTCTTACGCGGTATACAAACAGCTGCTGGAAGCGGCCGGCAACCACATTAGGGAAGACTTACTGATATTTACGGAGAATGCGAGAACCAACGCCATCATAGTTACGGTGTACGACAGAAAAGGCATGGAGAACCTATTAGAAATGAAGCAGATCAAGACTAATGAAGGAAATATTGAAGTCAACCTGCACAGAGGCATGACAGGCGCGCTCCTCTGCGGTTCCATTGTTGAGGTAGAGAAGGAGTTCTCCGCGGAGGACCTACTATGGCACTCGAGTGCCGATCAGCACGAGAATAATGGCGGCGCGACCTTTGAAAAACAAGGAAACATTTCTTTTGAACTTCGGAAGGAAAGGGAATTTCGACAATCATCAAGAGTTTCGGAATGAGGAAAATTGTCTACGCCTATCGCCCCACTGCAATACTCTTCAACAACTGCCGAGATTTGGGAACATAGCCAACATTTGTACGAGGTAGTAGAGGTGCGGTAACTGTGGTGACGTAAGATCCGCCAAACACAGGTGTCAAAAGCAAGTACTGGCGTCAACTGCAAGGCCGAATATCACACAGAAATCAGCAAGGAACTCCCCGCAAAAGGGCAAGTCGACCGCAGGCTACAAAAACGTGCCAACGCGCCGGTAGCAAGGCACAAAGGTAGTTACATCGAACACATTCAGCACACTCGGAGAAAACATCCCGGTACTAATGCAAAAGACAAGCGACTGCCACGTCGTCACAACTGAAGAAAGAAGGAGTGTCACAACTGCAGCACCTACAGCCATGACGCACGTTCGCCAAAGTGATTAGGGGACTAAAGAAAACCGCAAGGAAGCATGTCAGCAAGCTTTAGAAATTCAGCGCAACTAGCCAAAAGGCCTACGGGAGAAGGAAAGACTGGCAGACGAAGGAAGGAACACCAGAAAACAGATAATCAGCGTAACAAAGGATATAAAAAGGTTAGAAATGCCACAATTTGAACCACCTCCCGCCCCTACCCCAGCGGAAAACAAGGGCCCACAGGTTCCGGCGAATGGGAGCAATAGTGAGATGCGAAAACAGGTAAGAAAAGCGGAGGCGAACCATGTCGATAAGAGCAGCTCTGAGTCAAGAGGCGATCATGAGAGCCTGCCAGCCCAGGTACATATCCTAGCACACTAAGTCCAGCAACTTTTATAGGCGATGGGCACCATGGACGCTCAACTCCTGATCGATTGTAAAAGCGAGGATACTCATGAAATAGCACGGACCCAACGTGAACTGCTTAGGGTGCGGCAATAAGAACAATATGGAGCGCGGCCCCCTCGCACACTTACAATGGAACTGTACGGGTGCTGCTTCAGAAGACTGCGGAATTGTACATTACATTGGCTAAGGAACCGGTGGATGGGCTACAACTACAGACAATAAGAGGGAAGGAATAGAGGCCGCATCCCAGAGAGTCGTGGGCAGCATGCGGCCCGCGACTCTCTGGGATGCGGCCCGCAAGCCTCCCGCGGATTCGAGCCCCCGTTCCAATGCCTCGAGCGCCATTAATAATAGTTCCATATTGTCGATTCATTTTCGCTTGAAAAAGAGCTCTGCTCATATAACCTGCTCACACATTTTGTACTATTCTGTTTTCTTTTGAACGGAGTACTACTTCGCCTAAATATTTGCTTCTCGGCCCTTTCTCATGTAAGTCAACCGGAACGGCACTACCCTTACTAGGCAACAAAAGCGAGCTCTTTGCTCAGGGATGCACCTCGGCTGCACAAACTTTTGCTCAGCATGAGCAACTGCCGAAGATAAAGCTATGAGCTCGGACTTCTAGCTGACAGAAATACATTTAAAATGGAAGTATTTTCTTATAATGCTGCTATAATAATCCCGAGGAAAGAAAAAAACTGCCATATGAAGATATTTTTTATGCCTGTTTAGCCTATTGATTTGTGCGACGGGTCAAGCACGTTGTGCTTGTCCTCGATCTATTAAAAACTGCCAGTACGTTCGTATTTTAAATCTTCTTATAACATCAGGCGTGGGCCCAATGTAGTCATATATGCAGATGAAAGCTAAAGATGGCAAAACGGTGAGCTTACAAAAAGTAGCAAGCACAAGGTTCCTTCTCTAGAAACTCTATGGGTGTTACTGGGACAATCGACGTTTGCACCGTGAAACAACATTGCGGTTTGTTTATATTTTTGTCCCAAAATAGCAAAACATTGCCCCGAAAGGACGAGCGTTAACGGAGAAGGGGGGGGGGGGCTTTCCTTTGGCCCTCGTCCTTTTGGGGTGAGCAATCTGGCCCCCACACTTGAATGAGTTTGAGACCCCTGGAATAGAGATTCGGCGGTTTCAACAGATTTTTCTCGTCGTCGATCCGTCACAAGCGCTAGGTCGGGACGGAAGCTCGTACAAGCCCAAGCTGGCGTCCACCTGAGCAAGTTTTGCCTTCGGCCAAGATGGACGCGAGCAAGTAGTGTAGCGACATCCGGGAAGTCTTGGTCGTGCACACAAGGTCGGAGTCAAAAGAGTTGACCTAATCTCCGTGTATACGAAGCCCGGTACGAATACAGCAGACAATGAGGACTTTTTCTGGATGGCAGAAATCGCACAAAGTTCCTCCTTGTGTGGCACCGGTATAGGAGGTGACTTAAACGCAGCTAACACTGAGGGGGCTACAAAATACTTTGCCCAGAGGACGTACCCTGGCCGATACGCACAAGAACGCCAACCTTGTATTGATGAATGACTCGGACGGTTAATACGAGTGTACGGGGCCAACAGATGGGCGGAAGACACCACACCAGATCGACCTTTACGTCGGAAAGACTGAAGGTGAATTGGGAGGTGTCAGGAACTCCTGGGGCAATGACTATTTCCCTACAGAAATTAAGATCACCAGTATGTTAAAAAGCAGGGGAAAGCGGACAGCCAAAACCATCGAATGGGACACGTTCCGGAGAGAACTCGCGGAAAAACATGACGCCATGTCTACAACAGACCCTCAAAGAGACAATGGGAGAGAGTGTGAACAAGACCACCGTCAACCGTGAGGGTTTTGTCTGACGCTCCAAAACCGGATGCGAAACAAAGTACAAAAGAGCGGAGATTTGGGTGAGAGTACAAGAAACAAAGGGGACCAGTGACGCACTGGCACAGTCCTTTCATGAAAGAACTGTGCTGTCTGTCCTTGATCCCTATGTGTTTTTATTATTTCTTTTGTTTTTTGCTAACGGATATGAGGCGCTTGTCGTTATGGTTTATCACAAGAACATCAGACGCTGGATAAGCTTAGACGAACAAAACTGCCGCACCGCTACTCCACGAAGTCAAGCCGCCTGACCAAAGAAGCAAGATAACACGCCCATAAGCTGGACAGGAGAACTGGTCCGAGATGTAGCGAGACGTTCAACGAGCATACATTGTTCTCCAAGGTGTGCGGTCGCTGCTTATACGCCATGCTGAGAAAGACAAAAAAAACAGACCGACAACACCTAACGTGGCGCTGGGGAAGAGAGATAGTACGGTAGAGAAATTTTCCGGAGGAAGTTGGACAGATTTTTTTTCCGCATTCAAACGTGCATAGCTGCAGAACCATGCGATTTACGTTGGCAGTACAACGCAGCCAACCAACCAACCAACGATCCGGGAGAAGTGAACGCCACGAGGCCGCACAATGCCTATCTTCATGGCTCGGGAGTTAGAACGACTGCCGCAAAAGATACAAGGGATAAAGAGCAACTCCCAGACCCGATCAGGTCAGTGGCAGATTGCTATGAAACCTACTTACAAAGGACGAGAGAACTACTATATCACCCGTTACACCTTATGTTTGTACTGGTTGCGAAGGCTGGAAGCTGCGAGCTCCACTAGCGATGGCAGCTTCCTTGGTGCACGAGAGCTTGTGCCGCCGAGATGCGCCTTAGAGCGAGCAGCTCGCGCTTGCTAGCCTTTTCCTGCGGTACATCATAAGGCGAAACAGAGTATAGTTAAAGCAGTTTAACAAAGTATGGAGTCCCGGGAGCCCACTGGGAGATTAAAAGCTGTCTTGGTTTACTCCCACTGCCAAAATCCGGTAAAAGAGCCTAAACGTGACCGCAACTCACGAGACCAATCTCCCTAACCTCCCGTGATTTGCAAATTGATGGTACGACGGATGGAACTTAGGTAGATATCTTTGGCACGCACGATGAGTCTTACGCTCATTTGGCAGGAAGTCACCCGCCTCCAGGCCAGAGCTCTACCAAGTTCAGATAATGGTTGCCGTTAGATATGAAGAGAGCCTCGGACACCCTTCCGCTGACAAAATTATCTTCAAGCGTCGGTGTCGGCGTGGGCGTCGCCGTCGGCGTAACCGCGCTAAATTTAGCGGGGAAATTGACGTTACGTGACCTCAACACCAATTCAGCTTCCCCGCTAAATTTAGCGAGGAAAAGGACGTCACATGACTTGGTGTCACGTCATGTATGAACAAATTCAGTTTCTCCGCTAGATTTAGCGGGAAAATTAACGTCACGTGACCTAAACAGCAATTCTATTCCCCGCTAAATTTAGCGGAAAAATGGACGTCACATGACCTCAACACCAATTTAGTTTCCCCGCTAAGTTTAACGAGGAAAATGACGTCACACGACTTGTTGTCACGTCACCGTATGAACAAATTCTGTTTCTCTGCTAGATTTAGCGGGAAAACTGACGTCCCGTGACCTCAACAGTAAGGAGTTTTCGTAGATGGTTCTGGCCGTCTCAACGTTCTCCGCAGCCCGCTACGATACTCGGAACTCTGCTGTCGAGGTTATCGGCGCGCAGGCGCAGTAACGGCTTCTTCGTTGCGTATGATTTAGCGGAGGAAACGTGATCTGCGAAGGCCCCTAGGAATGGAATTCCCGCTAAATGTAGGGGGAAGGGTATAGTGGAGGTACGGGCGTAAATTGTGAGGTGTACGGAGAGGGGGAACTGTGGAGGAGAAGGGCAGAGGAGGAGGACGAGTAGGGCATGATGGAGGAGGATGGAAGGAGAGAGGGGAAGAGGAGAGGAAAGGAGGAGAATGAAAGGAGGAGGTGGAAAGGAGGAGAGGAGGATGACGGGAGAAGGAGAGGGTATGGAAGAGGAGGAGGGCCATACCCTCCCCTCCATACCCTCCCCTCTTCGTCAAGAGCTGCGCTCTAATTTCGCGTTACAGAGATTCTTAAACGTCTTTCATTTTTCAAAACAGTAACGGGTAACGTAATGACGTTACTCGTTGCATCTTCCCAAGACCAGAAAAAAGCAGACTTACATTTTTTCGTCTGTCTGTACTTCGTTTCACCTTAAAGGGGTACGAAAACAAAATGTTTGCACTTATTTCTTTGTTTATATCTAATCTATGTTGTGCCGTCAGCCCAGAAACACTAGCGAGACATACTTTGTTCAAAGTAATTATACTTAAACCCAATCGCAGCCGACGCTACTAGTCCTTTGAAAAAATCGTCTTCTGTGCGCTGCCATCTTTGTCTGCTGGGACGTGGAACGCCTTCTGAGCATGCGCTGTGGCTCTGCTGCGCGGTATATCCAGCTAAACCAATCCGGTTTAGCCGGATGTACCACGGCTAAACCAATCACACACGAAAAAAGCGCAGGGTCACGGCGCTTTCATTGTGCGGGATTGGTTTAGTCGGTGGTAGCAGACCTACAAAGACAGCGTCATGACGATGCACTTTTGGCACAGCTTGATAGGCTCCATCGAATGGTAGCGTCGGCTGGGGTCGGACTTAAAGTGAAACAGAGTATATACCTTTTCTACGAGGGCGCCGCCATCTTGAATTGCGGAACATCCGGTATGCGGGAAAACATCGTTTTGCTCGCGCCACACTACTGGGAGAACCTCACGCTTTTATCTCGACTGTTAATAATTTTTGTTCTGCTTTTTCCATATTCTTTTACTTCTTCCAGGTTCTAATGCCTTGCTTCTTTTTTTTTTTAACCCCGCGTATTAGATTTGTTAGCGGCGTGACTGGGGAGGAGGGTGTACGAAAAAGATCTGTAGTCCGCAGGCGACCGTCGGTGCGCGCAGCTGGTTCCCGACTAGGAGTAGTTCCCCGCGTGGACTCGCGACATCATAGAGAGAATCCTAACGTACCAGGGGAATAGCGGTGATGGCGTATAACGTCAGAACTTAAAACATAAATCAATTGATAAAGGGCGCGATAATCCTCCTCCCCTCGTGGCTACCTTCAGGTGCCACAAGGGGCTTCTAAAAATTCAAGCGTACTAAGATTGCATGGCCCTACATGCACCCACCCAAGACGCAGAAGCCATGAGAAACTTCTTATTAAAGGGATTTTTGAAGCGGTTCTGTATCCGAGAAAGGAAAACAATTCAATCGTCTTCATTCGGCCCCCAGGATCACGAATATCGACATTATTTTTCAGTATCTTGCACGGAGGCTCCAGAAATTTGTTTTCAATGTACCACCGAAGCCCCTTCTTCCCGGGGCTTGACGTCATATTCTGAGTTTTCGGAATCTCCACTCTCTCGCATGTTCAGTGCCTATCAAAACTATGTACGCAGCACTTTTGCTATTTTCAAAAAGGTCAGAAAAAGACGTCACGACTGCTGTCAGTAAAGGGGGGGGGGGGGAATAAAGACCTTTAAGAAAAAAGAAAGGGCTCCAGGGTCGCTAAACTCGTATGACACAAATATCCTTCGCGTTATGACGTAGCGGGGGAGTGGCCGAAAGAACGCCGCAAAGGTTGTTTTTTCTTTTTACAAACCCGCTGATCCGTTTATCTTTGTGACGTTTTTCAATGAAGGGGCGAAAAATCCCTACTAGGTATTCACACGAGGGAGAAATCCCGGGGATTTCTCCACGACACGTCTATTGCGAAAATCTCGATCAAATATTAACGCGCAGTATTTCTAAACTCAGTGTGCCTGACAAAACAATCAAGCAGACCGCCGAGCTCTCTTTTAGAGAAAACTGCAGCCTTTGCCGCTGCTATCGTTCCATGTGAACGAACATGGAAGCGGCCCAAGCGGGCGTTCCTGACGCTGCTAATACAGCACTGAGCATAACTCCTGAGCAACGTCAGAGGAACGAAGCACCCGTAACGTCGCAACAAGATGATCGGCACTCTATTTGTTCCGATGGTTCCATTGCATCGTCAACTACAGACGTCAACTGTATGGAAGAAGACGACGATACCGGAGGTCCGTATCAAGAAGTTAGATCACGAAAGAGAACTCGGCGCAACAACTCCACCTCCAGCTCGGAGACAATAATTCAATCCAAAGCCAACGAAGAAGGGCTCACTGTTGTGTTCGCCCCGGCGGATACTGAGACGTTAATAACATCCCTCAGTAGCGTGAAGCTCTCAAGAGCTCTAGAAAACTCCTGTCCTGAGGGCATTCATGAGGTTCGTTTTAACAGCAGATTGAATGTCATCGCAGTTGACACCAGAAATGGTGAAGCTACAAAAACATTGCTCAACTTGAAGGCTCTCTGTGGAATTCCGGTGATGTCATACTCTCCACTGGCTGGAACAACGGTGAACGGAATGATTCAGGACGTCGACAGAGAACTTTCTAATGAGGAGATCACCTCTCATCTCAGGTCCGATATTAAGGTTGGTGCCGTCCGACGCCTAGGAAAGACTAGCACAGTCAAAGTCACCTTTCGGGGCAAGATTCTGCCAACGCATGTTCTTTTGGGTCATGTACGCCATCCCGTCCATCCTTTTCAAGAAAGGCCCATCCAGTGCCTTAACTGCTTTGGATTCGGACACAAGCGAGTGACCTGCAAACGCCCCAAAAAGTGTGAACGTTGTGGAAAACCACATGAATCAACGGACATCACATGTCAATCCATGCCTGCGAAATGTGTCAACTGCGGCCAAGAACACGAAGCTACAGCACGCTTCTGCTCGAAGCGAAAGAAACTAGGGGAGATCCAGGCGTACTCAAAATCCAATTCGGTGGGCTTTCATGCCGCCAAATCAGCCTTGGAGTACGGTAGGCACTTCCCGGAGATGGACTCTACTCGAGCAGACAACAATACCACGAAAGAACCGAATGTCACTGAACTCAAGAATTCAGGAGAGCAAGACATGGAAGAAACTTCAAAAGATGTGACTACATCATCGCTATACACGACGGTCGTCAAACAAACGAAACCTAAAAGTCACGCAACTCAGAAAGATTGCCAGGGTTCAAGTCCGCACGACAAACAAAGAAGCGATATGCCGGCTGCATCAACGCTTCAGGCATCCCAGACGTTTCCTGCACCCACCGCTCGGCCGCAACCCTGCCATTCGAAGGACACAAATACGCAACCAACAACTTCGCTTTGGAGACAGTTCACCTGAATGGATGTCTTTTGCCAAGGCCGCAGTCAAGATCGCTCTCGGCCCTACCGCCAAAAGCATCGAATCAACCTGGGCAAAGACACTTACTACCATAATCCAAGCAGTGCTCCTCTCCTTGAGGGATGCTAGGGTCATCTTCTACTCAAACCAAGGGCTTTAC